>MJUU01023487.1:82244-160622 GCA_002080025.1 Modiolus philippinarum
TTTTGGCTTATTATAGTGGAAGTTGGGCTCTGATTGAAAAAATAAAAAAAGATTACAATACAACTTTATGTTTTTCTATAATTCTACACATTTTCAAGATCTAACTTTCGGCACTTTTCACTTTTTAAATCAAAATACACACCTCTGATTAAATGCATGTAAATGCATAGCAAATATACTTTTACATACTAGTGTACTTTTACACACGTGTAAATTTAAATACTTGTGTAAGTCTTGTGCATGTAAATGGGGCTTTAGAATGTTTAATATTTTCCGGCTCAATTAAGTTTTTGAATTTATGAATAATACTTTTTTGGGCAAATTTGCTATCGTAAAAGTAAATGTAATTCTTAAATACATGTTCAGGTTTATAACGCTGTTCCGACATACAAAAAGATTTTTAAATAGCACATACTATAATAGTGAGCATCATATTAAAATCCCAATGTGTGTGACCAAATTAAACTATCCCTTCATCTTTTAGTGTTATTTTTATAGGAAATAAATAAGATTTAATCGATTCATAATGTTAGTCCTGAATTCGGTTAGAAAAGTACAATCTTAGAAAAAGTGGTGATCGTTGATAATCGTCTGCATTATAACAAAGCTTACATGAGGAAGTTTACACTGATTTTCCATTTGTATAGGTTTTCATAATTATGTGAATATTTGATAATAACTTCTATCTAATTTTTTTTAATTTATTTAAGTGAATAACGGTGAATATTAAATCAAAAGTATTTCTCCAATTAAAATATTCAATGTTTAACCTCGTACGCTAAATATTTATCCCTAAGTTAGACTTTTATAAACATATGCATTACATACATCCGTTATTTCTTTTATTTTGTTTTGAATCTTGACTTTATGTTTATTTTTTTTTTTAATTTTTGTAACTTAAGGCATCTTTCCTAACCCTCATGGATAACCTTTATTACTACTAGTATATTGAATTCTTTTTGTTTTTTTAGTAAATTAAGTATTACATTTTTTGAAATTGCCCAATTTTCTTTGATTTTATCATTAACATGAATTATGTTACTATGAATCCAGTTAATAAAGTATAAATTAAAGTTTGTCTTTGAACTTCATATTTTTATTTCCCAAAATATATTTTTCTTCTGATATCCCTATAATTTGCTTTTGTTTGATGTGTACCTATTGTATCAAACCAACTTCTTATGCGGTTCCTTGGTGGATCGTGGCATGTGATTGTAGTTTTCAGCCATTGTGGGTGTTTCCTATCATCTTTCCTATACTTATCTTTTAATTTCCTGATAGAAATGTTGTTGTTTATATTTTTTATTTTTTTTTTAATTTACATGTTCATCATTAAGTGTCTGTCTGAAAGTTTATTAAAACAAAATGTCGGTATTACTGACCAATTTTCCTCAGTTAAATCTACCATTTTTTTAACTCAATGTACCCTTAATGTTTTCAAATAACTATTAACATCTGTCATATTTCATCCTCCATCTTTATAGTCTTTGTTTATTGTACTTCTTTTCACTTTTTCTTTTTTGCCTCCCCATACAAATTTGAAAATTTCAGTTTCAATTTCTTTTATTTTGGTTTTTTCTATAGAAGATACACTAGCTAAATAAGTAAATGGTGGTATGATAAATGTTTTGATTATTAAGATCTTGCCTATCATGCTTAGATTTCGTTTTTGCCAGGATGTTAAAAGATCTTTTGCTTTTTTGTATTTTGGCTTCCCCATTCAGTTTATCGCATCTTATCAATTAGTACCAATATATATATAATACATATATACATCATACCTGGATCGGCCTATCTGACAATTTTATATATCTTTCCTTACCTGTTCAGTATTTTAATTTCCCAATCCAATTTCCTTCAGTTTTTGATCTCTTTTAGAGAGGAGAACAAGTTTGTTTTGAGATACCTATGATTAACTACTTTTCATTCGATGACATGACAATTTTACATTTTTCCTTTTTATATGAAAAAGAAAGGAAATGGGGAAAATGTCAAGGAGACAACATCCCATATCTAAGTTAAAACGACCCAAAACAAAGCATCTAGGGGACACCGTAAGTTCTGTTTTTCCTTATATTGTCTTTATTTAATCTGCTTTAAAATATGTTTATTATTTGTAATTATATTTTTGCTTTAAATTATAATAACTGTTGATGCATGCTTATATATGTCACTTGTTTATTATGTGGAGAAGACCTGTGTTAGTTGCTATAACTTGCGTCTGATCCTATTGTTAAATGAAATAACAATAAAATATGTTGAACTGAACAAGTTTCGTGAAATTTCCCGCCAAATTTATTCGTAATACAATCCTCTGTGTTTTTCGTCCAGTCATTAGATAAACAAATTTCACAACTTAAACACTTTAATTGTGAAATTTCTCTCATCTCGTTCAATAAATTATGCTCGGCAAGCTTCATTTGCAAAATCCATTTATCGCGATGTGAGAAATTTCATGATCAACTATTTCTCGTTGTGGAAGCTTATGTCTTTTTGTGAGCGGAAGACATTTTTCATAACTACTGTGAAATACATTAATTAGTATTTGTCGTAAATTTGTCCAAAAAGTTTTATACAATTTGTAATTATACCGTCCAGTCCCTGGCTTTTAATGATTTGGAAATTATTAATGGCATTGTAAATTCTTTTTAGTTGATATATCCGTCACACTATTTACTTTCTTCTTCTGATCACTCATAATGTATATCGTTTTTCTCTATTGAATAGAGATTTTGATAAAAAATTTTGCTTTATTTCAAACATTCTATTTCTATCAGTAAAAAAAATTGTCCCCATTGGTCCCTTAATTTTATCACAGTTTTCTTTGTTTTATTACTCTTTTCCAATCCAAAATAGTAATGACTTTTTTCTCTCCCTTCATCACTCACTCCTGACGCGAGCGTATAAGAGCGCCTTTGCTTTAAATGTATAGTGATATTCTATATTAACTGTAAACTTTATGAAAGGATGATAACTATTGATGAATTTTATAAATTTATCAAGGTGTGCTTTAGTATCAGACCATTAAAGGGAAAGATCACAGGCCACTGTCATGCATTTCAATTTCATCGGTCATGACTGCAAACAATATGCAAGTAGTTCCAATTGACGAATTAGTGATAGTGAACAGACACACAAGGCAAGCTAAAGAAAAGTCTTGGACAGAAAAGCTGAAATCCAACTTGAATTTGAATTAAATATATTGTTCATAGTTCGTTGGTACATGTACAGAGACAAAAATATTTTACATGTGGTCATATTCAGTGATAAGGCTCCATGATTTTGAATAATGTATAGAATTACCTAGTGTAAATTTTGTACATAGTTTTTGTATCTATATATATACATTTTTGTGTTTTGAAGAGGACCCGGAGATGGGTTGAAATATAAACTGTTATTTTAATGTTATTTACTTTGCTAATTTGGAAGTCTTTAAGCTTTTGAAGTCTTACACGAACTGAGGTTTGGGATGTGTTTTATCGAAATTATCCTCCACTGAGAAATTTCACGATAACAATTTAAGTTACACGCAAAGCTGTATTTTAATTTTAATGTTGCATATAGCTGATTTACACCTCGTCAGTGCAACTTGAATCCAAACCCTGATCGCAAAATACCCGTTGCTTGATGTCTTGATTTGTGCATACTCGACACCTATATATTTCATATTCTTATTCCCCGATGGTATTAGCCAACCCAGTAGTTCGGTACTGATCTGAACACCGACTTTATTTTGAATCTCCCAGTATCTAAGGTTAAAAAATGTTTACTACAACTATGGAGGTTTTCCCTCCTACATAGCTGTCCTTTGCTAAATTGACTTTTCATTCAGATTCTATTGAAAAACAGACTTTCTAGGATATTTTACCATAAAATTTTTCACTATACCGGACATTGCAAAATCTCCTTGACATAATCATCTTTTGGTCACACTTCCAAGATAACCCGGTATTTGCCTCAATTCTGTACGAAATTTCAAGAAAAAGGGCAGTTTTCTCCGGAACACTCTTGTTCCAAAAATGGACCCAAGTATAAAAAGGTATCCAAAAGTCTGCACTATACTCTAACCCATCGACGGACCCAGTCATGGGAAAGGTGGGTTCAAATGAGGTTCCAGGAAAAAGAAGGGTTTCCCATTTTTCACCATTTTCTATCAACTTTGTCGTTAATTTTGAACCAATTCTAAATTTTCCAAAAAAGGTGGACAAACCCCTTGAGCTCCCTCTGTTCCGATAACATAAAGGCCTTACCTTATTTTAAGTAACCCAATCCTTTAATATGACGATGTTGTTTTGTTTTTTACATTTACCACATAAGGCTTTCATTACGGTTATTGTTAAGGTTATGGGTTAGGGGCTTGAGTTTGTTGGATGGATAGTACTACTCTGTCTTGGACAGGGTTCCCTGAAGATAAAGTAGCTCTTTTTCTTTATTTTTTTTTTCATTTACACACATCTCTGGAATTGTGTTTTTCAAATGCCTATTATCTCTTCCAGGACTGTCAAAAATGTTCTTGGTAAGGATCATTTGGTTTTCTTTTTCCTCTCCTCCAGGTACGAAAATCCTCACCTGGCATATTAGAATCAGTCATGTTGTTTTCGAGAGTCCAAGTCGACGTAACAAATAGTGCGCGCCATGTTGCAATTTTTTACATTGACGTTTTTGCAAACAATCGGGAAAATCGCAACGTTCTATTATAGTTTAGGATAATAAATTGTACGGCATTTAAATAAACTAATTTTTATTCATAAAAAAATCATTTATTACAATTAATATAAAAAATATTGGTTGATTAAGACGTTCTGTCATTCAACCATCGCGCTTTTTAGCGTGGACCATCGCACTTTAGTGTCCACTACAATAACAAACCACCGGACTTTAGCGGAACCATAGCACTTTAGCTTCCAAAGATAATTTTACCATAGCACTTAAGCGTGGACCATCAGACTTTAGCGTCCCAATCGCACTTTAGACTCCTACATATATATATCCAATCGTTTGTACAAGGGTAGATCAGAGGTAGTGATTTTTACCATCTTTTCTCTAAGAGTCATTACGCCAACCTCGCCTAGCATACAAAGCCTTCCACCTATTACGGTTCGCCAAGGTGACAACTAAAAAGATTTGTTCTTATAGCTATGACGCCCCTATAAACGCCACGCCGTGCATACACAGAAAGTCATGTATTTTTTACATGTTTGTTCAATCGCTCGTACAAGGGTAGATCCGAGGATAATGATATTATAAAAATCATCTTTCCACTGAGGAATTTGAACATAACAATTTCACACTAGATTTTTGGCTAATCGGGCGAATTGTCAGCTGATTTTGTTTTTGTATCTTTTCCAACGATCTATTCCCGTTGATTAGAGTTAGTTACAGTCAGTTCATCAGGAGTTATCGTAATATTAACAGAAATGTCAATCAATGTTTACTTTCTGTCATAATGTATGCAATTTATAAGAAAAAAATGTTATGGGCTGCAAGTGTTAAAATGATCAGTGAATAGTGTTGTAATAACATTTTATATGAACATTGTACCATATAAACACAATTTTGAAACGCATATTGCTCATCACTCTATTTTAACCTTTGCATATATAAACAGTGTCTTCCTCGAATGCCAACATTTTATATTTTACATATTCCTTGAATGCCAACAAAATAATTTCAATAGATGTTTATACAATATATGTTGTTTTTATAAGAATTAGGAGATTAATTTGAAACACTAATTAAAAGGTCAAAATATGTGAAAATATCACTTTAACTTACAGGATTTAAAGATTTATTTACTTGAAAATGACAAATAAATGAAATATTTTAGAACCGATTCAATAAATCTGTCCCCACCCTGAGTTGGTGACGTGTACATCTTTTGTCAGCTTTTGTGTTAAAGAAAACACAAAGTCATCAAATGTGGAGGGAAACAGACAAAAGATTGTATACATTCATTCACAATGTGGCATTTTGTCATCTTTGTCAACAAAGGAACTGTCACTTATTGATACAGAATCAATCAATGAATCAGTTTAAACATGCATTTGATTGGTTAAGAAAATCAGGTAGGGACACATGTATTGAGTCGACCCTGAGCCTCTTGGTGCCTTTAAGATGAAGATCGACAATAAAAGGATGGTTCAATTGCTTTGTTCTACCATGTATTTGCAAAGAATTTATCTCATGTGTATTTATTCCACATCCTTTCACATCCTTTTTTAACATCTTTGAGTTTATGGTCTTCCAAACGTTTAGATTTTATCTGCACTGAAGAGACATAAGTTGTAGAAATGCGCATATGCAGAATTTAAATTCACAGTAACTTCGGTATTTAGTCATTCATTGATTATACACAAACAAGATAACTGAACAAAAATTCTAGTTTATGTATTTAAATTGAGATTTACCCATGGAGAACTGGACAGTGTTGGCAGACAGGGTCATATATCGACTGAATAGATTCGATATCTAAGTCAGTCTGGTGCAGCTCTTACATGTGTATAACATTGTTCACATCAAGAAGTTGACTTGTTCACTTACTGGGTAACTAGAAATTGTTTGCATGTAAGGGAGGAATTCGACCTTGCAGAACAGATTCCCTCTACTTAATCCAGCTGAATTATAAAGGGGTATATATTATTGCTAATCTGTACACGTAAGCACAGTTCTTCTTAATCAATCAAATTTAGCTCACTAATTTAGCTTTTTGTGCATAAACATTCCCAGATGTCAGTCTATATTTCATCTTTTGGGTCAATGCGATTCACAGTGATCCATGCGGAGTTAAAAACGGGCATCTTGACTACATTTACTGAGTTATTTAAAAAGTAAAAAATTCGAATGTTCTTAGGCAAAGGAAAAAACACAAAAAATTCTATGTTCAAGTTATAAAAAGGACCAATAATGATCAAACTGTACTGTATCTATCCAGAGACATAATTAATTATATGTCTCTGATTCGTCATCGATTGGACCATTTCAAATACCTCCCGACATCTGCATAACAAAATCATCATGATAAATATAAGTAATACCGGCAAGAACAACCTTATTTGCCCTGGTCGCAAACAACCCAAAGTAGTAGTATCATTTTAAGGCATTCAGCATTCATTTTCTGACTATGGCTAATGCACATGCAGCTAAACATATAGCTCGGTGATAACCGTCTCGGTATTGAACAACTTCTACCTTCTTGTAGAGTTGTTTGTTGTTTACCAAAAACCTGTGGAAGTTGTGCTAGATATATATGTACTGAATATTTATTATAGTGACATTGTTTAAATCTATTTAACATGATAAATTGATAGAGAAATATTTTGTTCCTTTCCTCGTGCCCAAATAAAGAAAACAGAACAAGCAAAATACAAAAAAAAATAAAAAAATATCTACTCACACAAATATAACAAAAAGATCTTAAAAGAACTTTTTAAAAAATGGCGTTTATTCTTATAAAACGCCAATAGATGTACATATTTAAGTCTGAAAAATATAAATGAAAGAAATATAATCTTATATCTTTTCTGAAATGAAGCCAGCCTAACTTACAAGAACTAATTAGAGATTGTTTTTGTAAGTATGCACATTTGTTTGGACAACTATTTGACACCATTCCTTGAATGCCAACAAAATTTTACAGGTAAATTGTCGGTAGATTAAAGAATGTTGGCATTCGAGGAATAAACTTCAGTTTTCAGTATTTTGCAAAATGAATACCAAAGAAAATAAGCATCAAATATTACCCGACGAAAGATATGAGTTAGCAGCATATACTTTCTTATTTATGAAATAATAAAAAAAAACTCTGTCAGTTAATTGATATGACCTCGAATCAAAGTCAGTTGACTTGGTATCTGATAATTTTTGTGTCAAGTGCCAAAGCAGAGACGACACATATTGATTATCTGTTGTCTTTGGTCGTTTTCTTGTCTTGTCTGTCTTCATCTTCAATTTCAGCCAGGTTTCAAATTAACCTCAATACTAATTCAACTTTAAGATTATCTTAAAAGAGTCACATGTTTAAGTTGTGCACCTTATACTAGAAATATTTGTTTTATGGATTTCATAAATCTCTCGGTCAATTTAAAGTGAAAGTCCGCAAAATTATGAAAACGAGAATATAAATTCCTCTTATAGTTCTGACACATATAACAATTTCGATTTTTGCATATCTAATTCTGTTTTTTTTTTTTTTTTTTTTTTTAAATGAATGTCTTGTCATAGAGGGTCACGTGACATTGTGCAGAGGGCGCTCTGTACGCTGACACCAAGTTATAACCAACGAGTATCGTAAATTAGGCATATGTCAACAACGATCACTAACGATATGACAAAGTTCATAGCTGCATTTTTCAAAGACGAGGTTCAACTCATGACTTAGATTTTTGCTTATTTTGCATGCAAGATTTTTAATATTCTTTTAAATTTGTGTTGTTGTCAGTTTCTATACCACGCAATAATCACAGGGGCTAAACTGTATTTTATAAACATTTTACAGTATTGTCAAAGCAAGGCGATACACTGTTTGATATTTAGAAAATCATTTACCTATTTTATTTACTATTCTGTAAATTGGCCTAATTACACATTCTTTACCTGTCTTCCGGGTCACCTGTTAACGATTGACTTTTTTATTTTGTTTGTGTATTCACGATTTTGGAGAATGAAAGTGTATGGTAGGTGCCTGTGTAGATATGTTTTGAATTCAAACACGGAAAACTTTCTGTTTCAACTATACTTCAAAGAAAACTAAATAATAAAAAACATAATAAATAACTCTATTCGAACCACCGTCGGATGTATTGTTTTTTCCCTTCTTTGGTAGATATATTGCGTATTTTTCATTCTCAGTGTGAGGATGCAGTCTCAATTCTGAATATTTTACACTAGAAAGAGCCCCACTGGATGCCTCGAATGAATGTCGTATCTTTGTATATTTGGGTGTAAGAAAAGTATCGACTGTTACACAATTACACAACGCAGGTGACCTGATACCTGAGCAAACAAACACGCGCATGAAAAAACCCCAAAAAAATCATGCTGACAATATTATACTACAAAGAGCCCCACTGGATGCCTCGGCTTTGTATATTCTGATGAAGGAAAAACTATTACACAACGCAGGTAACCAGACACCTAGGCATCTTCCAATGCACGTACACTCTAGTAGTGAATCGGGTTACCCTAGGGCATTTTCCTTCCATAGAGCTAATGTTAAAATTCCTGAATTATCCCCGATTATGCAAATGAACATATTAACCACGCCCATTTTCCTTATATAGTCTTCCATAACCCTACTTCCAAGCGTCAAGAACGTAGAGCAATGTGAGTGTATCGAAATGGTGTGAGAGTGGTGTGACGGTTGTGGTTGGGCAACCTAGGTTCAGTATTGTAACCCAAAACCACTTTCTATTGTTTTATCCTGTAAATATATCTCCTTTTGTGCTGCTTGATGAACTCTTGCGTACTGGGGTTTGTACTCTATCCAAAATTTTACATTGGTATCGATTTGTCTTTTGTTATCTCTAATCCCTTTTTTTCTAGTTTCCCATCCCGATCTCGATTAACTCCCTTTGTCTTGTCTAATCTGGAGTCCACGTTTTTGATTTGTTCTTATTACATTTGTTTACCGCTATCCGTCTTGATTGCTTTAACCCGTTCCGAATCATTATTGATTTTAGTTGTATTTCCCTTATCGTTTCCTGTACCTATATACTTTTCTTTCAATTACGCAATAAATTATAAGCTTAATTACATATATACACATATATTATTTTCCCCGTCATGAAGCATGTGTTAGGGAATGGGACTATGAGGTTCCTAAAAAAAATAATAAAAAAAATTTAAAAAATAAATAATAATGTGTTGCTATTGTCTTTTTTTCTTCCCTCCTCTCCTTTTAAGGCCCAAATCATCCAATCTTCTCGAATTCACCAGATGAGCACGCGAGCAGCACGAGCAGTGAAATGAGCAAGCGAGCAGTGAAAACGAGCAGCGTGAGCAGCGGAATGAGCACGCGAGCATTCCATTAAACGACGAATTTATAGCTTTTCCAACCACAAGATACAAGGCACTTGTCACCACCACCACTTACCGCCGAATTCCCGAGATGAGCATGCGAGCAGCACGAGCTGCGAAATGAGCACGCAAGTAGTGAAACGAGCAGCGTGAGCAGCGAAATGAGCGCATAGGCATACCCTTAAACAGCGAATATGTTGCTTTTCCCAACGCACAGCGGCTGCAGCAGCAGCACGAGCAGCGAAATAAGATCGCGAGCATACCCTTACACAGCGAATATGTATCTTTTCCCACCGCACAGCGTCTGCAGCAGCATCAGCAATTTTGCCGAGATGAGCATGCGAGCAACACGAGCAGCGAAATGAGCACTTGAGCAGTGAAACAAGCACGCGAGCAGCGACATTCCCATCTGACAGTATTTAAAGTTTTGTTCTGTAAAATATCATCATTCGTACTTCCACTCTAGAGAAAAGAAGACGTCGATAATGTATCACTGCGACATTTGTGAATACAGGACCAATCGTCACTTCAATCTCGTTCGCCAAAAGAATCAGAAACACGAGATGGAAGATACTTCGCCAACTGAATCGGATACAGAATCCAACGTATCAGAAGAATCTGCATATAGCAACGAAGAAAGTAATGACCCTTATACGTCAGAAGAGTCCACGGACGAAAGCACTGATGATGAAGATGACCAACAGTCTCCATATAAGCTGATTGTGAATCAAACATTTGACAAACTTGAACCAGAATACACCAAGAAAGTAGAAGAGTTGATGGAAGAAGGACACGACTCTATAGTTTTTCTCGATTCCGGAGTTATCGTTCGTTTCCCGTACAATGTATATATCAATCCGGGGTAACTTTGAGCTCCTACAGCGATTGGTGAAGGTTTCAACGTTCCATCTCTTAACGTTTCGGAGAAAGGGGTACCCGAAAATTCGGGAATGGCCCAAAATACAATTTTTTCTTAGTCCAGTAATATATACGTGTTATATATCTTTTCCGGGTAATTTTGACCATCTAAAGCGATTGGTAACATTTATAAAGCTCTATTCCTTATAGTAGGGGTGTAATGAGGGGTCCAAAATTTCGGAAAAGGTCAATTTCAATTAAGTTAAGTTCTATAGCGATGCTATGTATGTTTTCGGGGTAACTTTATCCATCTTAATCGAATAGTCACATTAGTGAGGTCATATCTCTAATAGTATGGATGCTATGAAGGGCCCAAAATTTTGACAGGGGGTCATTTGGGTGAATTCTAGTATATATTCCAAAGGGGCACTCTGCGTTTATCCAGGCTTGTGACTTGCTATCTTATAGGATAGGCCGCATTACCCCATCCCTTCTTTTCTTCTTTTCTTTTATTTACATCGAGTCGTTGCTGTCTTCTATTGGTGGTTGCTCGACCTGTCCAATACGTCATCTAACAGATTTTTTCTTTTCTTCACTGCATATTGCAAAGATTCCCTGGTGTCGTAGTCTTCTTCATCTCTTAAACGTTTAGCTGTATCTCTGATCTTTTTGTGAATTTGATCTCGAAATTCTGCATCCAGAACATCGTTTCCAGGTATTGTTTTCTCATATGGTCTCTAAAAAGTTTATTCATGTTTTCATATGCGGCTAAACTAGCCTTTTCGGAGTCGTGTCCTTCTTCAATTAATTTTTCTACTTTCTTGGTGTATTTTGGATCAAGTTTGTCAAATGTTTGATTAACAATCAGCTTCCATCCAGACTCTTGGTCATCTTCATCATCAGTGCTTTCGTCCGTGGACTCTTCTGACGTATGAGAGTCATTACTTTCTTCGTTGCTATATGCAGATTCGTCAAAGTGATTGCTTTCTTCTGATACGTTGGACTCTGTATCTGATTCAGTTGGCGAAGTATCTTCCATATCGTGTTTCTGATTCTTGTGACGAACGAGACTGAAGTGACGATCGGTCCTGTATTCACAAATGTTGCAGTGATTCATTATCGATGTCTTCTTTTCTCTGGAGTGGAAGTACAAATGATGATATTTTACAGAACAAAACTTTAAATACGGTCAGATTTGGAATGTCGTTGCTCGCGTGCTAGTTTCACTGCTCGTGTACTCATTTCGCTGCTCGTGCCGCTCGCGTGCTCATCTCTGGAAAACTGCTGCTGCTGCTGCTGCTGCAGCCGCTGTGCGGTGAGAAAAGATACATATTCGCTGTTTAAGGGTATGCCTACGTACTCATTTCGCCCCGCTTGCGTACTCATCTCGAGAAAATTGCTGCTGCAGCCACTGTGCGGTGGGAAAAGCTACATATTCGCTGTTTAAGGGTATGCCTACGTACTCATTTCACTGCTCACGATGCTCGTTTTCACCTCTTGTGTGCTCATTTCGCTGCTCGTGCTGCTCGCGTGCTCTTCTCTGAATTCAGTGGCAAGTGGTGGTGCTGACAAGTGCTTTGTATCTTGTGGTGGGAAAGCTAAAAATTCGTCGTCTAAAGGCATGCTCACGTGCTCATTCCGCTGCTGATGCTGCTCATTTTCACTGCTCGTGCTACTCGCGTGCTTATCTCGGGAATTGGAGAAGATGGGAGGATTTGGGCCTTAAAAGGAGAGGAGGGGAGAAAAAAGACAATAGCAACACATTATTATCTATTTTTAAATTATTTTATTATCCTTTTAGGAACCTCATAGTCCCATTCATTAACCCATGACTGCTTCATGACGGGGAAAATAATATATTTGTATATCTGTAATTAAGCTTATAATTTATTGCCTAATTGAAAGAAACAACGGCAGTAGAATACCGAAGGAACAATTTTGAAAGTAAAGTGTATAGGTACAGGAAACGATAAGGGAAATGCAACAAAAATCAATAATGATACAGAACGGGATAAAACAATCAAGGCGGAGAGCGGTAAACAAATGTAATAAGGACAAAGGAAAAACATGGACTCCAGATTACACAAGACGAAGGGAGTTAACCGAGATCGGGATGGGAAACCAGAAAAGGGGATTAGAGATAACAAAAGACAATTCGATACCAACGTAAGTTTGGAAAGAGTACAACCCAGTACACAAGTGTTCACCAACCAGCACAAAAGGAGACATATTTACAGGATAAAACAATAGAAAGAGGTTTTGGGTAACAATACTGAACCTAGGTTGTCCCACCCCCAACCGTCACACCACTCTCACACCATTTTGATGCGCTCACATTGCTCTACGTTCTTGACGCTTGGAAGTAGGGTTATGGAAGACTATATCAGGAAACTGGGCGTGGTTAATAAGCTCATTTGCATAATTGGGGATAATTTAGGAATTTTAACATTAGCCCTATGGAAGGAAAAATACCCTAAGGTGACACGATTCACTACTCACTCTCAACTTTGAGACGTTTATTCAAACCAAAACTTATACAAGTACGTAAAAATAAATAATAAAGCAGAAAATACGTTTAATTAAATGTCTTTGATCTAACGTTGCGCCGATATTGAAAAGATAAAGTACGTGAATATTTGCTAGCATTTTTATCAGTTTTATATTAGACTTTAAACAAAACAAACTGGTAATTTGTATTAAGTTATGTTTTTTTAGAATTTTTTTTTATTTACTAATTTATTTTTTTGCTTTGTTTTTTGTCCCAGTAACAAGTGTTTTTATCAAACCTAAATTAAAATATCTTCCCTATAGTGTTGCAATTTGTTTTTATTTAAAAATCACCAAACTCGAGTGAAGTTATTGATAGTGACAACATTTTGCATTATATTTGCTTTCATTAACATTTTAAAGTGACCGCAGAGTGATTTAAGACCCTACTTGTCAAACAAGTGGCAGCCAATAAACAAAATTTACCTGTGTACATGAACCCTAACCATGTGATCACTTGTTTCCAAGGCTATTATGTAATCGTGCAACTTTTATGTAATACATTGGCAAGAAGACCATGATGATGATTTTTTTTTTCTCTACTGCAGCACGTTTATGTTTACTATATACTGTACCATCACAAGAATTATTGTAAAAAAAAAACATGCAAACAAACAAAATTTTGTCCTGACAATGGAGTGTTATATAACGAAATCGTCGAAAAAATATGATAAACATGCAAATAACATTTTCCAGGTATTTGAGTACAATCCAGAAACTTTCATAAATTTTGATAGACAATTTACTAACCTGTTGAAAAACTCAAGAAAACAAGTTTTTAAAAATTCAAACACAGATTATTATGAAAAAGTAATTATTAATAAGCTATCGAAATTAGACGATAGCTCCAAATTGTATCTTTATAGTGGATTGAAAACTACTTTTAAGCTAGAGGAATACCTAAAACAATTGAAAAATTTTAATAGTCGTCAACTGATCACAAAATTTCGAATCAGTGATCATAACCTTGAAGTAGAAGTGGGAAGATACTAGAAAATACCTCGAGACCAAGTAATTTAACCAGCTTGATTCTCAATCAAAGTTTAAAAAATCTTGGATCCTGATATAAGTATATTGTCCAGTGTTGTTGACTATATGAAGCGGTCTGTAGAACTGCGAAAATGAGGTCCACATTGGCCAATTGTACTTCACTAAATATAACATGTATTTATGCAAATAAATAAATCTAATGAATATTCATATTATATGTATGGGACAATTTATTTTACATTTGCTGTATGTCATTGTCATGTATAATTTATGTCTTTGCTTTAACCCGTTAGGATTTATTAATGCAAATAAATTTATATTCATCAAATTATTCCAGTTTAAAAAGATTACGTATTAACCCGAATAATTCAATCCCTTTCCGTATCCGATTCTCTTCTTATTTTTTTCTAAATCGTGTCTTCTCTGTAATTGTTAGTGATATAAATTATTATAATCTGTATCAATATTTCGTCGACTTCGATCCAAAATGGCGATACCCACATTTATACTTCGGTCAACTTATAAGTACAAATATCTTATCTAATTAAAAAGATACATTACTGTAATTTTGCATGAATCATTTTAGATATGAAATAAATCGAAGTAGATGAAAAGTAAATAATCGCGGACTTTCACTTTAATTTCAAATATTTTGACTTGATTTGCGCTGAAGAGAATAATATGTCAAAATGACCATCAAAGGAAATTAAATTTACAGTTACTTTGGTATTCACTTATTTAGAAATAAATCGAGTAAAAAATAATTCATTGCAAATTCCAACCCATCGTATTAATAATAAGGTTGTGGGTCCTACATTTGAATGATCATATTTCTTATTTAAAGGCCCTGTAACACTATAACGTTCTAACCAACGTGTGCCGACGTTCGCAATTTTTTATAAGAACGTTGGCACACGCCGAAGAAAATTGAAGAAATTCTCTTGTTGGACGCATTCATAGCGTCAGGCTAACGGTCTACAACGCACGGAAAACTTGTCCATAACTTATATGAAACGCTCACAAAACGTGTGACGGCGTACGACAACGTTGCAAAGGCGTTTTACTAGCGTACTTGACGTATACCGAACGCATCCATAACGGTCTTCCTGCATTCATAGAGCGTCTGTATAGCGTTTTGACGATATTCGTAACGGATCACCTTGAAATTCTTCAATTCATGTCATTTGCAAATGTAAAAAAGGATAGAAATGCCACCGAAAAATACGACAGATTTGCTGGAGGGATAGGTTCCTCAAAAATCTGAAAAATATTTCCAAAACAATATGTTAGTATGATACTGAAATAAATCAGCTTTTTACTAGTATATTATTTTGGAATTTACCTTGTTCTTTAACCATTATTTTTATAATAAAACATCGATTAATACGTTACTCCTTAGTTACAAAGACGCCCGGTTTGCGTTCTCGACACGTTTAAAACAACTTTCGAGAAACTACTACATATCGCACACATTGCGTGCATAACGCACCTGTAGCGTTCGTCTAACGTCTGCATAACTTATCAACAACACGTTGGCGAACGTCGTGAAATTTTGAGCACCCAACGTTCAACAACGCACGCGAACGTGTGTCGACGTGTTTATGACGTGAAACGAACGTGCCTCTAACTTATACAACGCACACCAAAGTGTACGAAAATATTCTCACACGCTGGACACATGTTGGTGCTGTGCGTTATAGTGTGACAGGGCCATAAGGGGTCCACGTAGTCAAAAATTGATCATTGACAGATTGAAAATCTTTCAGGAAATGTTCTTACATAATCGAGTTAAACTTGTAATGTTCATTTTTCTGATTTTAATTTAAAAAAGGCTCATCGTCAGATTCCAATAAACCGTTTCTGTAAACTTTGATAACTTTAATAATTATTTTATTGATTTTATAAGTCCACAGAGTCAAAAATAGCTCATCATCCTTTTCCAAATAAACCCTAAGAACATCTTGTTGATACAGTCAAGTGTACCAAACCTATTTCATTTAACAGAGGCTCAACGAGCAAAATAAAATGTTAAATCTCAACTACATCATTTCTTTTAATCATATTCCAATCAGACCTCAAATTTATCATAGAGACATACTAAGAATGTTAATTTTACGGATTTGAAGGGTTAACTGAGTCAAATGCAACTATCCAATTAACCGCCTTGATATATTTAAACATTATAAAATGGTATATGGTAGTAGTCAGTACTTTGGCGCTGGTCCGAAAACCGATTTAATTTGTAGATTTGCAATATCTAAATTCAAGAAAAATTTGTTCAGAACTAAGGAGTATCTCCCTCTTGCATAGCTCTGTCATTTGCTTTGCCGTTTTTTTTTTTTGCTTTACTTCTTAGATCTTATCGGCAATTGCTCTCTGTATTTCTGTTCATGGATTTCCAATGTTTTGATTTAATGTGCACAGAAGAGCCATATTAATTTGTCGAAATGCGCATATGCAGAAACTAAATTTATAGTAACTTCGGCATTTTGTTATTTATACCTGAAATTTTCATTTTTCTGATGAATGGGTTGAAACAACGGCAGTAGATTATCGAATGAACAAGGGAAGTGATGACCACAATAATCGAAGTCCAAACACATGGCAAAAACGGCAACAGAGAAAAACAGAGACAAAACAATTACGTTAGACAGCTACAATGCACGGAAATAAAAAAGACGACATTAAGAACTAAGGCACTGATAGTGTGAATGAACAATTCATAAATATCTCATTTGTTTAATATGCAATTCTTTCATAACTCTCAGTCGGACTGCATCAATGTTGTTTTTCACATATATTGTTCACATGATCAATTTGCTCACGTTTTATAAGCATTTAACAAGAGGTCCTCTTAACCTGGACCATAGCTGATACAGACAATAGTTTCAGAGAAGATTCTTTAGGGTCCAGTTATAAACTACACTAACAACTTGTAGTTTTTTTCGATTGGATGTGGACTTTCCAGATACCAACTACAGTAAGACCATTTGACAGCTACTATTTTGCTTATACTGGACTAGAAGTATCAGAGAAAATTTGGTGAAGGTGTTTCACTAGGGGCAATGCTCAACTTTGTTCCCATCGGCGGTCATCTTGGATAGGTTCCTGACCTGCAAAGTAACATTTTTTTGGGAGAGAGAACTGTGTAAGGACTATTGTGACTAAGTTTGGCTCCTTGTAGACTGAAAAGGGTCCCTTAATAATTTTTCACATAAATTCCAATTATGTTTCCCTCTGGCAGTCACAGTGGATAAGTGATGGACCTGCAGACTCTATGTAAGTACTACTGTGATCAAGATGTTTCTTATTCGCCCAAGAATTAAATCATTGGAAGCATTCCTGTAAGGTCCATCAATTTACTTTATTTTTTCGCTGGAGACTATAATGGATCTACTCTGACCTTTGTGACTTATCTTCAAACACCATTATACAAGCCCCTTATAATCAAGTTTGGTATTAGTGGGACAAGGAAAATTTTAAGGAGAAGATCTCATAATATTTTTACGCATATGGACTAAATGAAACACTGCTTCCAACTGGCTGCTATCTTGATATTGAATTGCAAAAACGATTAACATCTTTTTACATTCTACAACCAAACGACTGTTGTGGTCAAGTGTGGTTCCTATAGGCTAAGTAGTTAAAAATATCTGTTAGTGTTAACCCATTTATCCAGTGTCAAACTATGTTCGATGCTGGTGGCCAACTTGAATAAAGTGCAAACCAAATACAATATTCTTACAGGTAATACCAAAAGACTATTGTCAACAAGTTTTGTTCTGATTTGCCATTACTCAATAACTGTCTTTGAAATTGTAGCCAACACATTGACGGACATAAAATTTGTAATTTTTGAAAATATCACAATTTAAACCCTATAAAATAAACAAAGAACACTTGTGTTCTAGTTTCTATCAAAAGAATAAACGATTTTTTCTGGCAATTATCTTTTTTCTGATTTTTTTTTTTGCCAAATTTGTTATAAAAAATGAAGTACGGTACGTCATCGCCTCTTTGTTGTCTGCCAATACAAGACATTTAAATGTACACGTAATGATAATCACATTGATAGAAAAACGCATTCTTTTTGTTACCTTAAAATCGACTTTATCGAAAAATTTCAACTCTAAAATTGAACTTTAATTTCTCCAATCAACGGGCCCATCATCAATTCACAACAAAATCAACTGAGAATTCTATTGCGATTTTGAATGATACAGAAAACAGCACTTTAAAATTAAAATGTTACATTCCCAAATTCGATGAATTACAGTCCTTGTATCAGTAGCCGTTACTTATTGGCGGATTGTTGACTGATTGATGACGGATTTTTGACTGATTGATGACTGATTTTTCACTGATCGATGACGCATCCATGAATAAAGGATGTGTACGTGTTTGACGGATGTAAACGTATTTTACGGATGTAAACGTATTTCACTGATCGCATCCGTCAATTACGTGTTGTATCAATCAGTAAATCACGTATGACGGATACGTAAATATTTGGAATTTTAAGGTAAAACGAATAAACATAATATTATTCTCGTGTGTTTCCAGGTTGTTAGATACATTTTTTTCGAATATAAAGAAACAGTTTGATTAAATTACGAATGTTGTATTTTTATTCAATTTAAATCGTTTACATGTATTTGTGAATGAGAACTGGGTATCAAAACTGCATAATACAAGTCTGCGTATTAGACTCGATCTTTGAAAATGACCAAAACAATATTTTTTTGCAAATTTTATTAATCATATTCTTTCAAAGGAGTTTTATATTTTGCATAACATAATTTTAATGAATTTTGACATATTTAAGTCTTGAACAGTTAGATTTTAGTCTACCGTTTAAACTCTGTCTATAAAACAATTTAAATATTTTGAAAATTTTATTCATCATATCCTTTCGAAGGAGTTTTATCGTTTGCGAAGCACAATTTTGATGAATTTTAACATATTTAAGGCTTGAAAAGTTAGATTTTAGTGTGCGGTTTAAACTCAGTTATATAAAAATGACCAAAACAATCGAAATATTTCAAAAATTTTATTCATCATATCCTTTCGAAGTAGTTTTATCTTTTGCGAAGCACAATTTTAATGAATTTAAGCATTCTTTTAGGTTGAAAGATCATATTTTTGGTGTGCGGTTTAAACTCAATCTTTAAAAATGACCAAACAATTCAGTTTTTTGAAAATTTTACTTCATACAATCCTTTCGAAGGAGTTTTTTTATTTTGCAAATCACAATTTTAATAAATTTTACCATATTCAAGGGTTGAAAAGTTAGATGCATAGTCTGCAGTTTAAACTCAGTCTATAAAAATTGCCAAAACAATTTAAATTTTTTGAAAATTTTATTCATCATATCCTTTCAAAGGAGATTTTTACTTCGCGAAACACAATTTTAATGAATTTTAGCATACTTAAGGGTTGAAAAGTCAGATTTTTAGTGTGCGGTTTAAACCCTGTCTATAAAAATGACCAAAACAATTTAAATTTTTTGAAAATTTTATTCATCATATCCTTTTGGAAGGAGTTTTATCTTTTGCGAAACAAAATTTTAATGAATTTTCACATATTTAAGGCTTGAAAAGTTAGATTTTTAGTGTGTGGTTTAAACTCTGTCTATAAAAATGACCAAAACAATTTAAACATTTTGAAAATTTTATTCATCATATCCTTTGGAAGTAGTTTTATCTTTTGCAAACCCAATTTTAATGAATTTTAACATATTTAAGGCTTGAAAAGCTAGATTTTTAGTGTGCAGTTTAAACTCTGTCTATAAAAATGACCAAAACAATTTAAATTTTTTGAAAATTTTATTAATCATATCCTTTGGAAGGAGTTTTAATTTTGCAAAGCACAATTTTAATGAATTTAAACCATTCTTTTAGGTTGAAAAATCATAGTTTTGGTGTGCGGTTTAAACTCAATCTTTAAAAATGACCAAAACAATTTGAATTTTTCAAAAAATTATTCATCATATCCTTTCGAAGGAGTTTTATATTTTGCGAAGCACAATTTTAATGAATTTAAGCATACTGAAGGGTTGAAAAATCAAGATTTTTAGTCTGCGGTTGAAACTCAATCTTTAAAAATGACCTAAACAATTTAGTTTTTTGAAAATTTTATTCATTATATCCTTTCGAAGGAGTTTTTAAGCTTGCGAAACACAATTTTAATGAATTTTAGCATACTTGAGGGTTGACAAGTCAGATTTTTAGTTTATGGTTTAAACTCTGTCCATAGAAATGACCAAAACAATTGAAATATTTTAAAAATTGTGTTCATCATATCCTTTCCAAGGAGTTTTATCTTTTGCAAAAAACAATTTCAACAAATTTCAGCATTTTTAAGTTTGAAAAGTTAGATTTTTAGAGTGCGGTTTAAACTCTATCTATAAAAATGACCAAAACAATTTAAATATTTTGAAAACTTTATTCATCATATCCTTTGGAAGTAGTTTTATCTTTTGCAAACCCAATTTTAATGAATTTTAACATATTTAAGGCTGGTAAAGTTAGATTTTTAGTGTGCGGTTTAAACTCTGTCTATAAAAATGACCAAAACAATTTAAATTTTGTGAAAATTTCATTCATCATATTATTTAGAAGGAGTTTTATATTTTGCGAAGCACAATTTTAATGAATTTAAGATTCTTTTAGGTTGAAAAATCAGATTTTTGGTGTGCAGTACTCAGTCTTTAAAAAATGACCAAAGCAATTCAATTTTTTGAAAATTTTACTTCATACAATCCCTTCGAAGGAGTTTTTTATTTTGGGTATCACAATTTTAATAAATTTTAGCATATTTAAGGGTTGAAAAGTTAGATGCATATTCTGCAGTTTAAACTCAGTCTATAAAAATTGCCAAAACAATTTAAATTTTTTGACAATTTTATTCATCATATCCTTTCGAAGGAGTTTTTAAGCTTGCGAAACACAATTTTAATGAATTTTAGCATACTTAAGGGTTGAAAAGTCAGATTTTTAGTTTGTGGTTTAAACTCTGTCTATAGAAATGACCAAAACAATTGAAATTTTTTTAAAAATTGTATTCATCATATCCTTTAGAAGGAGTTTTATCTTTTGCGAAACACAATTTTAATGAATTTTAACATATTTAAGGCTTGAAAAGTTAGATTTTTAGTGAGCGGTTTAAACTCTGTCTATAAAAATGACCAAAACAATTAAAAATTTTTGAAAATTTTATCAATTATATCCTTTCGAAGGAGTTTTATATTTTACAAAGCACAATTTTAATGAATTTAACCATTCTTTGAAAAATCAAAGTTTTGGTGTGCGGTTTAAACTCAATCTTTAAAAATGACCAAAACAATTTGAATTTTTTCAAAAAATTATTCATCATATCCTTTTGAAGGAGTTTTATATTTTGAGAAGCACAATTTTAATGAATTTCAGCATACTGAAGGGTTGATAAATCAGATTTTTAGTCTGCGGTTGAAACTCAATCTTTAAAAATGATCGAAACACTTTAGTTTTTTGAAAATCTATTCATCATATTCCTGTCGAAGATTTTTTTTTATTTCATGAATTACAATTTAAATAAATTTTAGCATATTTAGTGTTTGAAAAGAAGAATTTCCCAGTCTTTCGTGTATGAATGCGTCAAATCATTTGTTTTGTTTTTGGTTTTTTGTCATTCCATTTTTGTTTCACTCTTATTCTCTTATCCGGCGTGACATCACAAAGCTGAATTGACCAATCAGATCAGTCGATTTTTACCTTATACCCCCAATATGGGAGGTGACGCGATCGATGTTTCCTTATATAATCTATGTAAAAAATCGGTATTTCAAATTGCAATAGATTCGGTGTTATAATACCTATCATCTTGAAATTCGGATATGATGTTTATATTTATGTTCCAAGTGCATAATCCGACCTTGAAAAATGAATGAATAAATCAAAGTTGAAGTTACTTAGATATATAGTGAAATGTGGTCATTTTCACCTCCCCCACAGGTAAAGTGCCCGGATGTCCGGATAAGAGAATTTGCATTCCTGTTATTGTCTAACAATTTACGTTTAACCAGTTATATAAATTATTGAATTTTGTTTTTTTAATTAAATTTGTCTATTTTCGACGATTGGTCAAATATCAGATGTGCTTCCAAATTTTAATGCATTCGAGCAAACTGCATTTCCTACGAAGAAACAGAAACATCAAATAAATATAATATTAACCTTAACGTCCGGATTAAATATACCTAGGGTGTTATTATAAATTTTTTTATACATTTCAATTCTAAATTCATTTTTGTGATGAAACGAAATTATCATTTCGCAAAATGTATCAACTTGAAAGATGACGTAGGCTATCAATCAGTCATTTACGGATAGGACCGATCATTCATCCGTCAGTCACGTAATTTACGTATTGTATCCGTCAAATACGTGAATTACCTTTCCTATCCGTCAGACTTTGACGGATTGTTGACTGATCGATGACTGATCGTTGGCGGCTGACGGATCGCTTAATGATAGCTCTTTTAGTAACGGCTACTGAAGCAAGGACTGTATATCTCGTTAGAGCATAAGTGAACAATACATTTGGAAACCTGTTCCGATGTATACCCCTGAGAAGTATGTAAAACTGTAGATGGGCAGGAAATCTGTTGATATACAGTAAAGTGAAAACCAATGTTTTTTTTCCATAGACATCCAAATTCTATACATGAACGCAGTAGTGCGTATCCCTTTGACTGTTTTATAAAATTTCGCTGTAAATGTCTTATGCATTTTTGTATTGTTTGGTGATACTGTCCGTCTGGATTTGCTTTTCTGATTTGGCGTTACCTTGTTGAACTATGTTTATGAACTAATAAAGTGATATTGAGTAAATGTAGATGGGACAAAATCCCTATAATTACTGGGTATTATCAAGAAAATGGAACAACGCCTTTATTGTTGTTCTTCATATTGAAGTTAACATGAGCCTTCACTGGTTTGAGCGGACTTCACTTGCTAAATGTTGAACAACGCTACATCCATGTATCTTTGGTCACGGAATAAACATAACATATCGGGCAAAGCACTCTTACAATTACTCATCCATTGCCCGACACAGGGACTTACTTTGAATTAACTGTGATTAACTTACTTTAAATTCAATGAACTTACTTTGCGCTCAATGCTAATGCTACAGCTCCTGATACCATCGGCACTGCTGCTGAATTGTCTCCAAAACGATTAGTTGCCTTGTTACCAACATCTAAAGTCATCTATTCAACAGAATATTTATGTCTCAATGACCATGCATAATTTTCCACTAAATTTAAACCAATTGTCGCAAACAGCATTACAGTCAACATTACAAAGTTCTCTTGACACATATTAACCATACTTGCGACAAAATTATTTCCAGTGGATAAGCTGTTCACTACATGAACACGTG
The DNA here is from genome assembly GCA_002080025.1 of Modiolus philippinarum. NCBI lineage: Eukaryota > Metazoa > Mollusca > Bivalvia > Mytilida > Modiolidae > Modiolus > Modiolus philippinarum. Next base: position 106,077 of record MJUU01023487.1, read on the forward strand.
AACACAAAAAAAATGTGAGCAAAAAACGATATGATTACAAACAAAAACTAGAGCATCGACTGTAGGAAACGACATCGATTGCCGAAGTCTCAGTTTGTTTTGCAACAAAAATGTAAATAGATCTTGGCGTAATTGTTCTTAATTTTTTTGAAATCCATTATCGATATATACTATTTTTGAAAGAAATGCAATGAATGATATACAGTTGATAAGTACCAAAACCTAAGTGGTCTTTAAGATTTCAAGATCTTAACCAAATTTGGAAAAATACATTTTGGATATACAAATGTTTGTTCTAATTGAAACAAATTCTTAAACTATGGTTTAAATTCGGGTAATAACAAAATTACTGATCAGAATTTTCAAGACCCAAAATCCAACAGGCAAAACACACCGCAGCTACGAAACCATCGGAAAAAAATTGTCAACCGCCATGGTTCATACAAATTTCCAAATGGTGTTTATTAAGTGAACATTTTGGGGCTTAAAAAGGGGTGGGGTCTGTAATGTTAACCCTGTGCGAAAATGAAATTTTGAATTGTTTCACCGTTTTTTCACTCTATCTCAAAAACTCTTTACACAAGCGTAATGAACCCTAATGATAAGTTTGTGATGTATAAAACATCAATTTCTAAAGCATTTGGAATTCCATATGAGCCATGGTTGCCATAGATGCCATAAAAAGATATTAAGATTTTGAGAAAAAATATGCTTTTTGCTTCAAGTTATGTTCTGATTTCAGCAAAATGTATAAACTTATTTATAAGGGGTTCCTCTCCCCAATTTATTTTTCCAGAGGCTGTCTTACTGCCTTGAAATCCGATATGGGAGTTCGTTTGGTAGGTTTTGGTTTTTCTCTTGCGAACACAGTTATCACTTGTTAAGTCAACCAAACGAAGTTTGGTGACTTATTGTGTTTACTCTGTTTCTTATCAAGTCTCCAAAACGAAATTTGTGTAGGCTTATTGCGCTTGCTGCGTTTTTTAATTTTTATTATTCTTCTTCCGTTTTCTGCCTCAAGTTTGTTCGACCGATTTCTCGGACACCGGTGATCCTATCTTTATGAAATTCCATAGGATGATAGATGTCAATGCCTAGATGGTCCTTTTGGTTTTGGAATTTTCAAAATGGCTGCCGTTGCCATGGAAACGGAAAAAGGCGGGAAAATCACCCAATTTTTGGCTGATGGTAAAAGCTAGGTTTTTGTAGCATGTTGGGAAGTTGGGACAACATTTGAAGTTTTGCATATTGTACTCCAAATTTTCAAAATTTCAGAGGAAATGGTAAAAAACGGGAAAACAAAAGTGCTCGGAATTGGAAATTTTACAGGAAGGTTGTCTAAGATGTGTGGAATTGGTTTCTGGTCTCCAAGACTTGAAAATGAAGACTGTTGCCATGGAAACGGTAAAAAGGTGAGAAAATCAAAGTGCTCAGACTTGGATGAAATTTTACAGGGAGGTTGCCTTACATCTGTAGAATTGGTTTCTGATCTCCAAGACTTCAAAATGGCGACCGTTGCCATTGAAATTGAAAAAAGGCGGGAAAATTCAAACTGCTCAGAATTGAATGAAATTTAATGAAAGGTTATATAGAATCTGTGGATCTCATCTAAAGCCTTTGAATTCTGATATGGAAATTCGTTGCGGAGACTTCTTGTGTTTGCATCCAAACACGGTTAATACTAGTTATTTTTCATTATTATTATTCTTCAATGAATTTTTTTTTTAATTTGTTCAAACGTTTTCTCAACTGGATGGTCCAAACTAAATTAAACTTTGCAACATTGTTAATACCAACCCAAAGATGTGCAAAAAGGTCTTGGAATTTCCAAAATGACCGCCATTCATTGGTCACTTTGAACTTTGACCTCAAATCGTGTGATTAGATTAACTCGAAAACCATAAAGGATAGTTGATTAAGTGTAATGACAAAAATGGTTGTTTGGTCATGACGGACATTTGTTACTTTTGAAATGTAACTCTATGGTCAACCGTTCATGAGTTATGCCTCTTGTAAATTTTATCGCATCTTTAAGTATGTATTTCTCGAAAACGGTAAGAGACAGAAACCTGGAACCTCTTCCTTTCAAGTTAGGTGATATGTGTTTCATTTGATGATGCCAAGGTCAAAGGTCATCGGTCACTTTGAACTTTGACCCTAAACCTTGTTTTTGTAGGTTAGACTCTACTAAATGACCAATTAGCTGCTGGCATAGTCCAAAGTAGTACTTATCTAAACAAAGCCATGCTACTTTCGCTTTGGATATAACTGTCAATATTGACAATGTGATCATGAAACACTTCCGGATTGACAAGCATTTTGAATCAGCCAGCCTCATTGCATGGGAAAAAACTGAAGCCTCATCAATGATGACACGTATGCCCAAGGATATGCAAGGGGAAATTGGTCATTTGCATACCCCGGTTAAATGAGGCGATAGAAATTTCTTATTAGACTTTAAAGTTGGGTCATCGTTTGGATAGGTTACTTGGCAGACGTGCCACTTTGAGAAAATCATATCGCCGCATAAAGTGAACTTCAGGTAATTATGAAAATTCACAAAATGTTATAATGCCCGCCTATGGAAAATATTTAGTGGAGTCTGACCTTAAGCCAAAAATTGAGGGGAAATAAAATTTTTGCTATTAAGTGAATTTTTATGTTTCAATTGGTGCAATATGTCTAGGTTACAGGAAATAAAGGTATATTTTGCACCTAGGATCAACTGGTATCAAATTACAGACCTGTTCAGATATTAAGTAATATTTCACAAAATTAAAAAATTTCCCATTTTACAAGCCCCTGTCAGACTTTTACCAAGGTTAAAGGATGTAGATACACTAAATGAGTTAGAATAGATGAAATGCAAGTTACGTATGCATGAAAAGTTATGATTTTATACAGAAAATGCTTGAAAATGTTAAAATTAATCTTTTTTTATATTACGACATATATCGCTAGCTCGAACAATACAGCCGCATATAAAATCCCAATTTTTTTCAACATTATATATATTTTTAGAACTTGAATTTTATTTATATGTGTAGTATACATACTGAATGAACCTATTGTACACAAATGTGAGAGTTGAAAAGCTGCAAAGCTCATTCTGAGTGCCATTTTATGTTGCGTCATGTCACAATATGAGATTTTTACTAATTTCACATCCAATTTTTACAATAAATTGCAGTTTTATTCATAGGTGCTTATATTTTTCACAAGAATGATGCTTTGAATCGCATAATGAATTAGATTAGTTAGCTAAAACAGGAAGAATTTAGCAGCTGCATGCAGTTTTAAAAATTTTGGACACACTTTCATACTGTCCCCATGATAAGTAAAGACTGAATTTTCAACAAATTTTACTCTTAATTGTATTTTGTTGGACAACAGAATATTGTGAACAATCTCTATTCACTTTCTGGAGTTTGTTTTACCTTTATTTTGCACATGATAATCCTTTGGTATCAGTTGTATATATTTTGAGTGAATTGTATGGACAGAATTTGACCTCAGAATGGGGGAGGGGGCTTAAAATGACCAGATTTTCACCATTTGTATGACTGCTTTATTTGTAATGCAGAAAACAAAAAAATCCAAATGGGGTTTATTAAGGGCACATTTGGGTCTGCAATGTTAACCGTACAGGAAAATGAAATTTGAATTGTTTCACAATTTTTTCCACTATATCTCAAAATTGTTCTTCATGAAACCTACTGATAAGTTTGTGAGGTATAATACATCAATATCTTAAGCCTTTTGAATTTCATAAGAGACATTGATACCATACAAAGATGTTAAATTTTTGATAAAACATGCTTTCTGCTTCAAGTTATATTCTGATTTCAGCAATAAGTATAAACTAATTATTAAGGGGAACCCCAGCCGAAATTATTTTTGAAAAGTGTTTTCAAAATTCCCAGTAATCCAATAAGGGAGTTCGCTTGGGAGGTTTTTGTGTTTCGCTTGAGAACACGGTAATCACTTGTTATTCTTCCTTACTTCTTTATTCCGGTCGCAATGAACTTGTCCGAACCAAATCTCAGAGACCAATAAATATACAGCTTTGAAACTTTGTAAGATGTTAACCCCATATACCTAGATATGCAATCCGGAAAAAAATCTAAGAGGGGTCCCTTAATGGTACATCTGGGGTTTTAAAAAGGGATAGGTTTGTCCAATGTTAAACCTTTGGAAAATGTATTTTTTCATGTTTCTCCTACTATATTTCAAAAACTACTATCACTAGGTCCATGAAAACCAAAAGGAAGATTGTGGATCGAATAAGGTAAAATTGTACAGCAGTTTAAATTTCAAAATAGCTATAGTTGCCATGGAAAACATACAAAAAACTAGAAATTTTGAGAAAATCAGTCATGGAGTACAGTGTTTACATAGTGTTGAAAAGTGTGGGACTTTCATAGATTTCTCTCGGCGAGTTTTGTCTTGATTTCTGACCCATAAATTGGAAGTTAATTTTTGTAAACGTGACGGTGTTTTCCGTATTTTTCGTATCTTCGGAAATATTGTTCAGTTACAATAATTAATATAGGAAAATGAAGCTAAACATGAAATCTTCACTACTTCCGATTACTTTTTCTTATCTCAATACAGGAAATAAATTATCATAAAAGGACATTGTAAACAAAAGCACTCAAATTCATTTGCTAAGTACGTTTTTGAGTACCCAAAACCGTACTTGTATTTGGTCTTTTAGAAATAAAATAAACTAGAGTTATCTTTGTGAGGCACTCTATTAGATACATTTTGAATTTTGATATATTTTGAATATTTAAGTTAGGCGTAGTAGTTAAACCTATAATATTAGATACGAATTTTATTAAACTAATCAAGAACCCATACAAGGCATCATGATATAGCAACATATAGTTTGATTGAACATAAATAGGAACAAGCAAATAAATATATAGACCACTTATATGACAAAATGTCGTTGAAATTTCTACGCATCCAAATAATGGACAGTTTCTTCAACATATCTTTATATATTCTAAAACTAATTATATATATATATTCGGAAACTAGAAACGACGAGCTTTCCAAGGATATATAACACTTTCACAAGCCGTTTTTTTTTTTGTTTTTTTTGTTTTTTATTTCTTTNTTTTTTTTGATTTAAATACGTCATTAAATATTGCATAACCGTCAATAAACGCTTATGACCAAAATTTGGCTCATAGGAACATAAAAGTGTTAAACTTAAATTTCAGATACCGATCGGAAAATATGGTTTTCGTACGAAAACCCAAGTTCCTGTCCAATTTCGATAGGAACTGTAGTGTTCCTGCGAAATCCTATGTATACCAATCGGAAAATGCAGTCCTCATGCGGTGTACCTGGTATTTCGCACGGAAATCCCAATTTTCGTGCGAAATACTAAGAATACCGCATTGTTGAGACTATTGCGTGCTATGGGTATTTTGTGAAATACTATGCATACCGATCGGAAACTGTAGTTTTCGTTCTGTATACCTGGTATTTCGCACGGAACCCCTAGTTTACGTTCGAAATACAAGTAATACGCACTTGTATTACTATCGCGAGCCATAAAATTTAGACTAATCACGTTTATTTGTTTCCGCAAAGAATCTTTGATTCTTTCTTCGGCGAGAGTGTGAGACATATAGTATTCATCCCAAGGGAAAAGGCGAGATATGCTTATCTCAAACCCGAAGGCTCAGATATCATGTCTATCCCAATGCTTGACGGTGGATTGACAGAAATATTCATTCACATAGGTTTATAACAGTATGATGCATTAACAAATTTCAGTATGTTGCATTAATAACGGTGTTTCATCATTTATCTCGCATATATAAAGTAAATACGATTTCTGCTGTACCATGTTGTACATGACATGACATTTGTTATTGTTCAAAGACTCACCAATATGTCAGTCAGACTCAACAAAAATGTTTTCCAGAGGCGGCCATTATAACGTGAATTATTTTAATAACCTTAAATTCACTTTTTGCGCTGACATGTTTTTCTCAGAGTGGCAGATATACCCAGCAATATATCCAAGCGATGGCCTAACTTAAAAGTCTGATAAGATGGTTCTTTTTCAATAACTCAACTAGGGTATGCAAATTACCATTCTTTTTCTTGTCATATCATGTAGAATACGCCCCCCCCCCCTTTACGAGGCTTCAAAATTTGGGAGTTCGTGTTCTGCTCTGCAACAACTGTGTTATCACTTCTTATTATTTTTCCTTCTTTCTTCTCGTCTGGATAAACTTGTCCAAACTAGACCTCAGAGACCATTGACCTAAAGCTTTCAAACGATGTAGGATGTTAGCCCCAAATACCTAGATGTGCCACATTTATTTGTTATAGACTGGGTTCCATTTTGGAGCTCAAATAGGGTTGGAATCGTCCTATAGTAACCCTGTTGCAAAATGTTTTCACTGTATCTCAAAAACTATTATCATTTGCTCAGTAAAACTTCATTGGAAGGTGGTTAGAAAAACGTGCCTCTATCTGTATGGGTTTTATTCGTATGTTTATTATACTATACGGAAACGGGACAGAGAAAGGGGAGGTTTGGGTACCCATAAACTGGTTTTACTCTACCGCTGGCTTTTGCTAGTGCCGGTACCAAGTCCGGCTGTCCTGAGTTCATCGTTGTTTATGTTTGTCTTTTGTATTTTTATTGTGTTTTTTTTTTCTTGTGTGGTTCCTATTTACTTTGTGGCATGTGGCTATGTTTTTCGGCCATTGTAGGTGTTTCCTGTTATCTTTTTTATTCCAATTTACAATCATATTAATACATATTGCTAAAATCAAAATACAACTATAAGCAGAAAATCCAATTTATCTCAAAATTTCCGTTTTTTTTTTTTCGTATTGTTTCCATGGCAAATATAGTTATTTTGAATTTTCCCATCCATTGCAATTAATTTTAAAGTCCCTTTCAAAAACATTTAGGCATGGATGGGTTCCCCTTATAATCTATGTAATACAATGTAATCAAAATGCAATTTTCAATAAAAACTACCATTTTCTAAAAATTTAGATTTTTGGTATGGATTCCATTGCAACAGTTGCTATTTTAAAACTGCCAATAATATTGTGGAAACATTTCTAACATGACACACACCTATCGTTTGAAGTTTCATGGTGTTATAGATTTGTGAGATACAGTGACATTCAAAATTTCATTTTCATTTTCTTCCCGGATTTGACTACCGTCTTTGACATATTCCCGGATTGAAACACTCACAGTGTGACGGGTGCTGTTAATAGAGCAGGACATGCTTACCCTTCCGTAGCATCTGATGTCACTCTCAGTTTCACTGGAGTTCACACTGTGAGTGCCTTTGTTTTGAATGTTGTAATTTCTGTTTCTGTGCTTTGTATCTGTCTTACGTCATTGTTTTTTGTGTCTAGCGTCCTTGTTTTCTGTGTTCTCGTTTTGGCCGTGTCTTTGGACTTCGATTTTTGTAAATTTCACTCATTTGTTCCTTCGGTATTCTACTGCCGTTGTCTCATAAGGTAGACACTGAAGACCCCACCACTTTTGGAACACCCAAAACGACCGTTAATGAACACCGTAGAAAAATTTGTGTATTTTGCACATTCAGATACATGGAGCCCAATCCCTAGAAAGTTACAAAGATCTAGATGTAATGGTCTCTGGGATTCGATTCGGGTAAGTTCGTCAAGACGAGAATAAAAAAGAAAGCTGAATAATGATCAGTTATAACCAGTAATAATTGGATTCTCGTACTGCTCAGAAATTCGACTTTGAAGTTCGTTTCGGAGACTTTTGTGTTTTGCTCTGCATTAGCAATTATCACTTCTTATTATTTTCCCTCTTTCTTCTCGTCCGGATGAACTTGTCTGAACTAGATCTCAGACACTATTTGACCCAGAGCTTTCAAACGTGTTAGGATGTTAGCCCTATATCTAGATGTACCACATTTAATTTTCTTAGACTGGGTTTCAGTTTTGAGCTGAAATAGAGGTAGGATTTAGTAACCCTGTTCTCAAAAACTATTATTATTTCCTCATTAAAACTTCATTGGAAGGTTGTGTCATGTATCATCAACTTCAACGGTGTTGAGAATATCAGATTAGCTATGGTTGCCACGGAAATCTGACCAAAAACTTGAAATTTTGAGAAATAAAAGTTTTATGTTTTAAGATATGTTTTGATTTCAGCAAAATGTATGCAAATTAATTTAAATACCACTGTCATTAGTATCTCCCTCATGCAAAGCTCTGTCCTTAGCTGATTTTGGCTTTACATTTAGATCATATTGATGTTTTTTGTTCTTTATCAGTTTTTAAACATTTTTGAGTTTATGGTCTTCCAGGCGTTTAGATTTTATCTGCACTGAAGGGACATAAGTTGTCGGAATGCGCATATGCAGAAATTAAATTCACAGTAACTTCGGTATTTAATTATTAGGCATCCCTAGTATCACCATAATGTACACTTTATCAATACTTATTACAAATACAAATACAAATACAAATATTTTATTTCCATAAATGGGGCCCACAGAGAGGCATGTATGGCATATATATTGACAGAGATAGCAGTAAAAGAGAAATCTAAATTCTAAATATGCATCAAATCTAGTTATCATTAGTTTTAAAGTATACAGTGACTGTCCAGAAGAAATTCGCAAATGCTCTTTAAAATAAGACGATCTTCAGAATTTAGAAGCCAAATTAGTTTACTGACTGAGGATAAACTTTGAAAAGTATAACAAGTGGTATCTACAGTGCTAAAAATTTTATCTCGTTCACTATTAAAATATGGCAACTTATAAGAAAATGAGTTTCATCTTCTACTCCTCTATAATCACACTTCTCACATAAACGTTCATTTGAAGGAATTATAGGTCGAGCATCTATATCCGTTTCAATTTTAAGTCTATGATTACTCATTCTAAATTTTGTGAATACTTGTCTGTACTTATATTCTGTAATTATATTTAAGTATTTTTCAAATCCAGAATTGGATTTGAATTTAAAATATGTAGTCAACTTTCCTGAATTAGTAATTAAAATATCATCTCTAATATAATTCCATTTAGCAATATAAAAATCTCTTATTATACCCCCAGCAAACAAAGTGTGGGGTATATAGGAATCACCCTGTCCGTCCGTCCGTCTGTCCGTCTGTCCGTCCGTCCGTCTGTCCGTCCGTCCATGTACCTTGTCAGCGCATGTTCTCCTAAACGGCTGCTTGGATTTTGATGAAATGTTACGCAGTTGTAGTACACCATCTGAAGATGTGCATGAAGTAATATGGTTGCTGCCCGAAATTTTGAAGGGGAGATAATTCGTCTTTGAATATTTTCTAGAAAAAGGGGGGAGGCGAACCTTGTCAGCGCATGTTCTCCTAAATGGCTGCTTGGATTTTGATGAAATGTTACACAGTTGTAGTACACCATCTGAAGATGTGCATGATGTAATATGGTTGCTGCCCAAAATTTTTAAGGGGAGATAATTAGTCTTTAAATATTTTCTTGAAAAAGGGGGGAGGCGAACCTTGTTATGTTCTCCTAAATGGCTGCTTGGATTTTGATGAAATGTTACAGTTGTAGTACACCATCTGAAGATGTGCATGAAGTTATATAGTTGGTGCCTGAAATTTTGAAGGGGAGATAATTCATCTTTGAATATTTTCTGGAAGAAGGGGATAGGACGAATCTTGTCAGCACATGTTCTCTTAAGCGGCTGCTTGGATTTTGATGAAATGTTACACAGTTGTAGTACACCACCTGAAGATGCGCATGAATTAAAATGGTTGCTGTCTGAAATTTTGAAGGGGGGATAATTTGTCTTTGAATATTTTCTGTGTAAAGGGGGAGGGGTGATCCTTGTCAGCGCATGTTCTCCTAAACCACTGCTTGGATTTTGATGAAATGTTGCAGTTTTAGTACACCAGCTGAAGATGTGCATGAGGTAATAAGGTTGCTGTCCAAACTTTTGAAGGGGAGATAATTCGTCTTTAATATTTTTGAGAAAAAAGGGGTGAGGTATATCATTTTGTCCATACTTGTATTATGTCTACATATGTACTGTGTTGGGTCCACACACACTTACATTTACACTTGCCATATTGATTCAGGGTTCAATTAGCGGGGGGTATACCTGGCTGCCATTCGGCGACAGCTCTAGTTTTTGCTTACTTTAAAGATGTCTGGTGATTTAATAAGCAATTTGCGAAATTCTATCTGATAACCTAATATATTCATCACTTTCATTACTTCAGAATACCACGAATCCCCTCCTTTCAAGTATAGACTTTTATTATCATTATATGCATCTTTAACAAGAGGAGGTGGATCTGATTCTAATCGTTTCCAATATTTTTAGTGTATTTAAAAAACAATCACGAATGAAGGGGTATCTACCCTTTTCACTAAAAACTGCTATATTTGAACATTTCTTATTTACCCCCAAAATATATTTACAATAGTGTATATGTAACTTGTCACTGGGGAGAGTCCTGGTAATCATCCAATTCCGTATAAACTTCTTAGGAAGAAAACAACCCCAAGTCTCAGAGCCATAGGTTAAAATTGGCTTTATAATGTGATCGAATATATGAAGACAGGTTTTAGGAGAAGGGTATAAGGCCAAAATATCACTTTTTAGTTTATAAACTGCTTTTACAGCTTTCTTATAAAGTTCATTTTTTGCTTGTGAGAAGGAGCCCGAGGATGAAAGATTGAGCCCTAAATATTTAAAGGAAGCAGTGCTATCTATAATTTGATCATCAAAGAAGAAATCCTGTTTAATGCATCTTCCAGCTCATGAAAAATCATGGATTTAGTTTTAGATATATTAACCTGCATACACCAGTCAGTACAAAATATTTCTAAACCACTTAATTTATCTTGAAGTCCACCTGGGGTGTTAGATATAAGGACAACGTCATCCGCATATAAAAGACAGTCAACTCTATTATCATTTAAGTAGATAGAATATTGGGAGTTGCTTAGATAACTAGGAAGATCATTAATAAAAATACTAAATAAATTGGGCTGAGAACATCCCCTTGACGTACACCCACTTCAGAATTGAAAAAATCAGTTAAATCATTACCTAATCTTATTCGTAGAGAGAAATGGTTATACATATCCTTTATCAGGTTGTAAAAAAAGCCACCAACATTTAATTTCAGTAATTTTATGTAAATTGCAGGATGTAATTCTTTATCAAATGCCATTTTGAAGTCGACAAAACAGGCATATATTTTTTTTTTTGAAATATTTATCTATAATGTTTTTTAGAATAAATATATGATCAGTAGTTTGTGCCTTTTTGACAAAGCCAAGTTGAAATTTATTAATTAAATTATTTTTAATGACAAATTGTCTAATCTTATATCAAGTACAGAATATTTATTATATTAATATATAAGTTATCTTGACGTCAAATTCTGAAAGTTAGTATTATAAACGAACAGAATGAATTGTGCATATAGAGCATTCGAAAAGTCACATTTCTATTCTTGTAAACACAAAGCAAACACATACTTACTAAAGTGTAGTTCTTTTCACCAGGTTTTGCCGTAAAGGCTGCCACCATTATATTTGCACATGCTTCGCCATGTGGAACTTTAGTTAAGTCATGCTGAATTCCTATAACCAATTAAATATTCAATGAAACCAATGCAATGAAAAATAATCTTATTTGTTAACATGTTAGAAACGATTGGTAAGAATATTTGGATCTATACGAAAATGGTTATGCTATCAAGTCTAACAGAACGCTTGATTAGTCACGATTTGTTTATAATTAAGATCATTATTGTTTAAATCATTACACTAGCACATATGTTTATATCTTGTTTGGCCATTTTGATCTTATCACGATCTTAACAATCTTAACACAATTTTGTTAAGACTGTGTAAGATATTCAGTCGCATTTCAAGATATTTGCTTTCAAAGACGATCAAGACCTGTTCAGTTTATCAAGATCAAACAAGGACGATCAAGATATGTTTAGTTTGTCCAGATCAAACAAGATCAAATCAGGATCTTGTTTGATCTTAACAAACTTAATTCGTCTTGATTATTCCTGAACACAAATAACAAGTCAATCTTGTTTAATCTTGAATTATCTTAACATTTCTTGATCGTTCTTGAAATCAATTATCTTGAAAACCATTTTAAAATCTAACACTGTCTTAACACAATTGTGTTAAGCCTGTCAAGATCATGATAAGAACAAAATGGCCAAACAAGATCAAAACATATCTGCTAGTGTTAGAAATGAAAATAGTTTATCATAAATTGAAATCTGAGCAGATGCAAAAATGAAGGCATCCCTAGAACAGGCACAGATCATATAAACAGGAGTTTGTAACCGCTCAACTGGCTTTAAGTTACCAGTTTTAAGCAAACTATATACTTTGGTCCGAGCAAACCTTCCACAAAACTCGTCGCCACTTGACCAATGCAAACCTTGTGGTGATTAAAGATGGAAGTGATGTCAGCAAATACAACAAACACAAACATTTAGTTGCAAAAAAAAACCAGGTAAGATGTTCTGCAATGTAAACTGTAAGACACCTTATGTCGTATACCTCATTGACTGCCAGGTCTGTGGTCTACAGTATGTGAGTGAAAGTGTCCAATCGTTCAACAAGAGAATGAATGGACACCGCAGTGACTTCACCAAAAAACCATTCCTGCCTGTCAGTCAATATTTCAAATTACCTGGTCATTTTTTGGAAGATTGTGCAAGATATATGTTAAGCGGGGCTTATTTCCTGCCCCTACCCATTTCTCAGATTTCCCGGTGGCAGTCGGTACTCATTACCCCTGTTGCCCCATCCTCCTTTATTTTTTATATTTATTTCTTCTTTGATTTACTTTTTCAATGGATTAATTTTCTCTCGTTCTGATGTAGCCGAAATATTGCTCACCGGACGTTTAACTTTAACTTATCTATCAATCGTGTTAAATTTAACTTTATCTATCCATCATCTTTTGTGTGTTTTAGTCAGGTACAAATTTTTTTTTTGACAATTTTCGTGTATTAATCGTAATCTTCTGTCTACGTAAAAAATCTTTGACAGTCGATGTATGTTACCTAATTTTTTATGATCAATTATCACATCATGAGAGACTTAAAAAAGCTAGTAGGTCTGGCAACATATTCAACATAAGACTTATGACGTCATATTGAATTTCTTTCAAATACTTGCCGAGAACCACATTCTCTCTAGAGAAAGAAATATAGAATCCATAACTGCATAGAGTGAGATACGACATTTCTGCACTAGAGATAATTCAATTTTCTATTTTGTAAACGCGAGGCTTGCCGAGCGTTTAAAATATTTGAAAATTTAACTATCGAGAGTGTAGAAATGTCGTTTTTCGCGAGATACGGGTGTGGATTTTATTTCTCTAGTGAATTCATGGAGATTTCGGACAAAAACATGACCCCCTTTCCTGATGATCCGAAACAAATGTGTTCTTAGAGCATAACGTCATCAGGCATGGTCACCTTTTTCATGACGTCACAATGGTTTAGTCAGAAAACGCCAAACATATTTGACGTCATAACTGAATTTCATCCAATCACTTGCCGACAACAACATCTCTCTTGAGAGGAGAAACGTATTTCTCCAACTGTTCAGGAAACGTGAAAACAGGACAGAAATTAAAGAACCTTAGTGAGCAAGCTCACATACCCCACGCCCCCACATATTGAATAATCCTGCATTATCTAAAAAAAATATAAAAATCCAGTACTTTTCACATCTCTTACAAATGCACAATAATTCGGTAAAATATCTTCAAAACTGTAGGAGGATTTATCCAGGCAAATGATGTATCCTATAAGCATTATCTCGCCTAAAAATGACTAAGTTTAACAAATGCATTTTTTATGAAAAATCAGCAAAAATCAAATTCAAGTAGTATGTACAACTTCAATATATGCACAATCAATCTGCAAAATAAAAACTTCCCACCTTAAAAACTGTACGAGGAGTTATCTGGACAAATGATATACCCTATATGCATTATCTCGCCAAAAAATTACTAATTTCACCAATGCATATATTTGTGAAAAATCAGCAAAAATGAAAATCCAAGTAGTATGCACATCTTTGATATATACACAATCAATCTGCTAAATAAAACTTTCCTACCTTATAAACTGTAGGATGGTTATCTAGACAAATGATGTACCCTATATGCAATATAATGCATAAAAATGACAAAGTTCAACAATGTGTATTTTTCTGAAAAATTATCCAAAATCAAAATCCAAGTAGTATGCACATCTTTGATATGTGCACAATCAACCTGCAAAATAAAAATTTTCTATCTAAAAACCTGTAGGAGGAGTTATCCGGACAAATGATGTACCCTATATGCAAGATAATGCGCAAAAATGACAAAGTTCAAAAATGTGTATTTTTCTGAAAAATTATCCAAAATCAAAATCCAAGTAGCATGCACATCTTTGATATGTGCACAGTCAACCTGCAAAATAAAAACTGCCTATCTTAAAAACTGTACGAGGAGTTATCCGGACAAATGATGTACCCAATATGCAATATAATGCGCAAAAATGACAAAGTTCAACAACGTGTATTTTTCTGAAAAATTATCTAAAATCAAAATCCAAGTAGCATGCACATTTTTGATATGTGCACAATCATCCTGCAAAATAAAAGCTTCCTATCTTTAAAACTGAAGAGAAGTTATCCGGACAAATGATGTACCTTTATGCAATATAATGCGCAAAAATGACAAAGTTCAGCAATGTGTATTTTTCTGAAAAATTATCCAAAATCAAAATCCAAGTTGCATGCACATCTTTGATATGTGCACAATCAACCTGCAAAATAAAAACTGCCTATCTTAAAAACTGTAGGGGGGTTATCCGGACAAATGGTGTACCCACTTAATGACAGACGAGCGGACGGACGGACGGACTGACGGACCAGTCAAAAACTATATACCCTCCGCAACTTCGTTGCGTGGGGTATAATTAGAGAAACTTATTTCTCCAACTGTTAGGGAAACGTGAAAACAGGACATATATGAAAAAAAACGTCGATATAAACTTTCCGGATATTATTGATATTAAATAGTAACACTTACAAACATTGATTTTCAGTTATATTGTCAAAAGGTTTAAAAGTTTTGCTTAACTTCTAAGCACCTTCTTAAATAAAAAATGAAAGGATATGAAGTTTCGACAAATACATGGTATATTCAAGCAAAGGAACAACGCTTTTATTGTTGTTCTTGCAGTCACCATGAGGCCTTCAAAAATGAGCTTTGTTCATACCTCAAAGTAAGTTCAAGACGGCCCCTGGCGCAGGTTTGAGCAGAATTCTTTGCTAAATTTCGAACAGCGCTACATTCATGTAACTTTTCTGATCATGGATGCGGGATCGTCAACAAACATAAGTGAACTCATAATCACGGTCATGAGTTGCCAGATAAAAGCACTTGTGACTCAAGTTAGTGGACGATTACAACATATATATATATATAGATATTCACAGACCACTCATTTAGTCGATCGTAAGAAAACTTGGCATTATAAAATAGGGAAATTTTGGCACTACTATTAGGTGGTTAGAACCCATAACAACGTTTGGGAATAACAAAAATTGAAAATGCCAAAATTTGAAAGTATAATAGTTTATCCATATGAGAAATTCTCTCACGAACCAGTACACCATAGCTGAAATATATAGAGAGCATGTAGAGAAATTAGCATGGATTGTCTTATATCAAGAGTAAATATATACATGTATACATGTACATATACTTTTTACGGGGTCTCTAAAACACCGAAAAGGACCTCCTTTGTGCACAAAGGAGCACAAAGTAGCACAAAGGAGCACAAAAAGGTATTAAATCAGCACAAAGGACATAGAATTGTATTTGTATGATAAAAAAACATATATGTTTTTACACTGAATGAAAAATAATATAATTTTAAAAGTATTTTTAGCTGTTTTTCATCATTCGATCGAGTTACAACGTGTAAAACAATGCCGGAAAAACATGTGTGTTAAATCCGGATCATATAATTACATAACAGTATCATGTAATTGAATTAATTAACACAGAAATGCTGATATATTCTTTAAAATAACCAAAAAGTATTATTTATATGTTGTTGACTTATGGATAAATACGATTTTCGTTATGACTTATGGTAATTTGTTCTCTCTCAGTTTTAACGGTATTCTATTATTTATTACCACTGGGCCGATGGCACTGCTGGTGGACTGTTAGTCCCCAAGGGCATTCACCAACCCAGTAGCTAGTACTTCGTTGCTGGCCCGAAAACCGATTTTATTTGAAAACATGCAATATCGAAATTAAGAAAAATTTGTTAAAACCTAAGGAGTATCTCCCTCTTGCATAGCTCTGTCCTTAGCTGATTTTGGACTTCCTCTTTAGATCCTTTGGTAATTTGTTCTCTCGCACCTTTAAGATATTTCGGTTTATGGATTTCCAAATAACTAAATACCGAAGTCACTGTGAGTTTGCTTTCTGCATATGCGCATTTCGACAACTTATGTCTCATCAGTGCAGATAAAATCTAAACGTTTGGAAGACCATAAACTCAAAGATGTTTCGATTTGATCTGCACTGAAGAGACATGAGTTGTCGAAATGCGCATATGCAGAAAGTAAATTCACAGTAACTTCGGTATTTTATTATTTGTTTCAGTAAAAGCGTGATCCACAAAACATGAAATATCTACCGTACGGAGATATCAAATACATCGGAAACCGGGGAACGGGGAATTCCAATCACAAAACTTATGGAGAACTATACACAAAAAAGGAAAAATTCAAATAACTAATTCTTCGTATTTCAGATATGTCAGTATGTATTCATGTTTTATCATTATTTTTATTGTGGACAAAATATCTAATGAAATAGTTTTACTGTAGGAAGATATCCAAGGAAGCAATCTTTTTTTCCCGTCCCGTTAGTTCGCCCAAAGAATTTAATTTCCCGTGGTTAAAACCAGGCCCTTCTCGCATCCTTATTTTCGACCGGTCTACCGAAATAAAAGCCATCCCCGAAAAGGGCACAGTACTGCAACTATTGTACATTGTGTTAACCAAACAAAGCGAAAAACGACATTAACGTTTACGGGTCACTGTATGAAATCGCGAATTTGATAAGCAGTTATACACATGAGAAAAATTTGTGAATTAATTAAAGAAAATGAGAAATGACAAAACTCATAAACAAAATGTTCGTTCTTTTCTCTTTGTTATCAATTTGAAATCATTCTTCAATAATCATATTACATTGCACTTTTACTTAAATTTTGAAAAATAGAAATTTTAATACACCTGTTCTAATCTGCTCAAACTAGAAGCGTAATTGAAAAAAAAATGTGATTGTGTATCATCTTGAATCTATAGCATATTATGATTATTATTAGGATCTAAATCTTTACATAGCAATTGTTTTTATTTTGAGTAAAATTTATTTTCATCACTTTCTTTTGACATCAAGAGTACATATTCTTTGATCTACGCATTTATTATCTTTAAAAATAAAATTTTATGAAGATATTTTTGTTTTACCTTTTGTAATTTTTCATTAGCACTTGATGAACTAGTTAACAAATTAAAACAGAAATAAATTTTTTGTGTTTTTTTAATTGTCTAAACTACGATGAAAGTTTACTTATTGTAAGGGAAATTGAAATCCGATTGTTTTTACAATACTTAAATTTTCCCGAGAAACATATGATGTTCCGGAAAACAGCATGTTTTTACCGGTAACGATTTAATTTTACAAAATCACGAATATTTTAAAATGTGTTAAAAAACAATTTAAAAACAAAAATAGGATATTTTTTTTTGGTAAAAATACACAAATTAAAGTAATGAAACTACAATTCCATGTCCTTTGTGCTGATCTAATACCCCTTTGTACTCCTTTGTGCTACTTTGTGCACAAAAGAGGTCCTTTGCGGTGTTTTTAGAGACCGCTTTTTACGAAAGAAAATATATTGGCCATACCTAACCCGCTTTTTTTCTAAACAACAAAAGTTTCTTTCCAAATGATAAGCTTCATGGTCCAATATATAATCACAATAGGAAATGATCGGGTATATCTGTCATGTCTATTGCATATCCTATTAGAGATATCAATTTCTTATTCATTATGAACACCTAGTTTTGATACATCAATTTTTTTACTTTTGATTTTTTTTTTTACCTTTTCATCTTCAAATGAATAAGCTCTTTATGTTACCGAAATTTAATTTTTTTCCCAAATACCAATTAATAAACTTTAAGTTCTGTTAACAGTTGCATGTCATCTGCAAAAAGGCTGATTTTAGTTTCATTTATCTTTCATTCATAGGTTATCTGATACCTTCTTTATTGGTATCTTCTCTAGTCATGCATGCCAAGTACAACAAAAGTTCGCAAGCGCAATTTTGACGAACAGAGTTACATATTGATATGTAAATGTATTTAGAAACAATTTGATACATGTTTTCGTATCGCTTTATAGGAAATTAATCCATTTTCAGATTTTTATGACCAAAGATCCCTTTTAGAATAACTGTAACTATGCCATTCAGTCCCTTCCGAAGTTTTTTGCTGGTCTAAAAACACTGTAGTACCCTCGTAATTTTTCATTGTCTACATATTGTTTAATGTCTTGCCAGGGCTCTTTTACAAATCAGATTGGTCCGTATGTATCAGTTTTGATAGAATTCCTGTAATATGTTTGCAAGTATATTTTTGCAATAATTTTATAGTAACGACTTTACTCAAGTTTAATGTTGCCGTTGAAAGGCGACTGACCTCATGCCAAGAAAAGTAACATGGTAAACAGTTAACACCAGTTATCCAAGATGTCAAAATTGACGTCTGCTGAACATAGCAGTCTAGGAGCAACATAGACTTTTTAAAGCTATGTATTAATAATAACATTTCTTTAGTTCTGCGTGCGTAAGCACGAATGATATAGTCAAGTTATTAAATATTTATATAATGGTTCTAAATGTTGTCATATATATCTGTAATGCTCTTATAAAGCTGTATAATTCCTTCCTATAAAGTACAAACGATAAGACAATGATATGACAAATTTATTTATATCAAAGATTTTGATAAGACAGTTCTTTTTATACTCAATTATTTGACCACTCACTTTTCAAATACCAGACAGAAACAGAGATATAACGCCTTACTGTGTATCATTTGTTGTGCTGATATTGTGCTTTGGATTTATTGTATTTTTTCTTGAATTTTATTAATCTGTTGAACTAGTGATTCATTTTAAATGGTCACCATTTAAATAAACGTATTAAAAATAATCCGGATCAAAAACGTTCTTCCATCTTCCCAGCAGGGAGCAACATGCAAAGTACGGAGAACGGAGAATGGAGAGGCATTGACAATATATCTGTTGCTAAAATGTCCATCTATTTTTTTTCAATTTCGCTAAAGTGTCCTTTAAAAGTTTAGCTAAAATGTACATATTTTTGTCGCTAAAACGTCCACGATTTTACGCTAAAATGTCCATCAACGGTGCTATATGTTTTCACTGTCACTCTGGGTTGAATATGATTAATCGTGGTTTAACGACAATATACAAATTTATCGGCAATATGTACATTTTTTTCTTTGATCTTACTGACTGATATTGTCAGTATCTCCGTACTGACCTGATACAAGAAAATATCAGGCAATGACGTCACGAATATGACGTCATGACTCTTATGAAGTTGCTGATAAAAACAATAATGGTAGTTTTGAAGGTCTCGACAGAAAATATCACTAGTATCACAGCTCGTCCTACCGGACTCGCTCCGATACGGTGATATTTTCTGACTCGACCGTTAAAACTACCATTATTCTATATGTATTAACATTTCTTTAAAATTATTTATTTTAATAGAAATAGATGAGATTCAGAAAATGGAGACACGAAGACATTTTCTTAAATAAACTTTAATAAGCAGTATTTTCACTTGACAGTTACGGTCAGTTAATTATGTTGTGTCAGAACATGTTGAAGTGGCAGAAAAGAATTAATGATATCATGTTAATTCATTTACATACCTGCTACAGCAATTATATAAGGGTTCGATGAAAGACCATCGTATGCACAACTATCGGCCAAGATATTGCTTTCATCTCCAAAATTACCCGTTGCAAAGATATAAACTGACCCTTTACCATTCCTTCCCTGCGCATGAAATAAGAACAAAATTATATTTAGACAAAAACAACCGAGCTGCAAAGATGTAAAATACAGATGTATAATTTGAAAGAGAAAAATGATGTTAAATCTTAAGATGACGAGAAATTTTTGTGTGTGTGGTACGCCAAAGCCATGAAAATGAGATAATACAGCATTATCTCAGGTAATGCTATATTATCTGAATTTTTGTGGTTTTAGCGAAGATAATATATCATTACCTCCTTATAATTAAATATAGGAATTATTTGACATAAAAATGTAGGTCTCTATGAATTACAGAGATGACACATTCTTATCTGGAGGTATAAGGGTACTATCTTCAATATCAGTTACCAGGTAATGAACTTACTTATTAGGTAATAGATAATGAACTATTCAATGATTGATGGCAAATGATGCTTTATTATCTCATTTTTGTGGCTTTGCGTGCCATATATAATATACGTTATTTACTTGAAAATATTACGATAAATGAATTATTACATTACTGCTATCAAATCGATAATTTAAATACATTCTGGTTAAAATTACAAAACAAAAGGCCAGACAGATTGCAGAAAACACGTCATTGTTCATTACCGTGAAGAAATCCTTTAAATAATTAATATTAATTAAGGTTGTTTTATTACTAAAACTTAATTTTTAAACATTCAGTAATAATTTATAACCGTAATCGACCTTGTATAATTAGCGTTCATATATAACCTATGGTAACCCTTTCCTTGATATCAAGGGACATACGTTAGGGAATGAAGTCAAGGTTGGCATTTGACAACTGTAAACCAATATTTCATAATTAAAAGCCTGTTCGAGTAAATATTTATTTCATCTGAAGCTTTATACAGTCAAACCTGTCTTATGTGACTTTCCAAGGGAACCACAAAAGAAAGTCACATAAGACAGGTGGTCACTTAATACAGGGTTGAGATTCTGATCAACACTAATTTGTCTGTTGGCATTGTTGGCGAAATAGTGTCCATATCATAGCTGTATTATGTTTTTCCTATAATATGTATTTTGATATAAAGGGGATTTATTAAATCAGTAACCAAACATAATTTTTCATATTTTTGTTATTAACAGAATCAGTACTTTTAAATGAATAAAAAAGCAATCACAATTTGCACTTAAGTACATTTTTTTATTTCAAGAAAGGTAACATTTTTAGTTAATATAAAGAAAAAAAATTGCAGAGCCAATTTGTTTTTCATACTTGTTATTTTTCCAGCTTTGTGTTTGCCAATATATAAAATACCATGTTACTTCTAGATCAGATGTTTGTTAACTTTATATGATTTTTTTTTTTATTTTAAGTAAAAACATTTTTTTTTATTTCATATGACACCTATTAATTATAATAGATTTCTTTCTCCATTCCACTAATTGATTATTTTATTTAATTATTCCTATTACATTATAAAAGATTCCTTTGTTTATTCAACTAATTGATTGACAGGTAACCTTAGTTCATGTTAATTAACATTGTTAAAACAACATACTTTAATTGACTGCAAGCCGAGAAGGCAAAATATGAACAGATAATCAATTTGGATTATCTACCTTACGCTGTTATCTCCCTTTAGCGGTTCTACTTCCGGATTAGCGGCTCCTTTTAATCTGCTTGTAAACATGTTGATAATTCATTGTTTGTCAACAAAGTCGTTGAAAACAGTGTGTAGGGGCTATTTTAGGAACAAAATGACGGTCGTTAGTCGCGTAACTCGAGTGGTCGCTGAATACAGTTAAAATATATAACAAATATCATTGGGAGGACTTCAAATTGTCGGATAAGACAGGAAGTCGTTTAATACAGTGGGTCGTTAAGGCAGGTTTGACTGTATTAGTATTTGATTATTAAAGAGCTGACATATTAGAGGAATTTGGAAGTTCATGTGCGACTACACAATTCGGAACAGTTCGGTACGAAATGTTTTATCTGTTTTTGTTTGGACAACTTGTTTTATACTTCAAATAACTATAAATTGATATTATAAGATATAATTACAGAAAATTATATATCAAAGCCTCATTTTAACATCTTTTTAAAGTTAAATGTTATCAAAGTTAATTTAATAGAAAGATTTTACTGCCTACTGCATTCACCACTTTCTTATAACGTGATTTGTTTCTCTCGGAAAAGTTAAGGCGGCCAAGGCGAATAATTGTAGCTTGACATGAAAAAACAATTTTTATTGAATAGACCATATCTTTTGTAATGACTAAGAAATTTTGAATTCATACAGACCTAAATTATTAGTTCCAACTACCGAGTATGTTACAACGATATGTTTGGTATGAAGTAAGACAAAGAGTGGAGGTGAATATCTGAGTTTCCAGATAAATAAAAATATCGTATTCACCGTTAAAAATTACCGTGATTGTTTTATCATATAGTTAGTTCAATTAATTATCATGTTTATTCATAAATCTTTCACCATTTTGGTATAAAAAGAGTGTACAATCAAGAAAACTATATAAAACAAAAGAAATTATTTTTTTATTGTCGCATTTACGGTTGGTCGCTTTTTCTGTCGGACTATGTTCTGTCTAACCTTTTGTCGGAATGGGATAAGAAGGGTTTGAATAACGATACATTTGATGCTGTTTAAATTGGAAAAATCTGTGCAATTTTCACATGTTACAAACGGATTGATTCTATTCAAAACTATGACATAATGTAATTTTTTCATAAAGTAACTGAGAACCGAACCGTCAGCCTGAAACGAATAATACAAGGACAATGGGAACATTAATTGTAATACAAATATTACTTTAACCAAAAACTCACCAGTCAGTGCTGTCACGTTTTGATATTTACATTTCTTTCTCATCTGCACTGACGAGACGTAAGTTGTTGAAATAATAATCTGTATAAACATAAAGGAGTAGGTGCGGTAAGGGCCTTATTTGGCCTAAAAAAATAAGTATGCTTAAATTCACAATATCTTTTGTTGAAATGTTCTATGGATATGGGTCAACAATTAACAGGTAGATTAAACAAGTATTGATGTACAGTTACAGAGTTTTTAAGTGTAGAAATTGAGACAAATTGCACATTTTGTCAAAAAATGACAAATTTGACTAATTTTGACTACCTTTTCTGATGAGGAAACATAGAGCACAGGCAAGAACCAGAGAAATATTTATATGGGAGGTCCAATACATTTGTACTAACAAGTTGGTAAATTATCTAGTTGGTTCTTGAATGTGCTCTGTATTTCCGGCTAGAAAGTATGTTCGAAAATATGCGAAATTCCTTATATTTCTATGTAAACGTTGAAAAGTAGCTTTAACATGACGTCAGAAATGTACCTATTGTGACGTCATCTGTTCTAAATTTTGTATTTTTTCCTTTAGTGGGATCTGAACTTTCAAACCCACATAAAAGAAAAAAATCAATTGCAACTTAAAAAAATCACCAAAATTTAGGGCCAAATTGGCCCCTTATCGCACCTTGTCCTTTATTGCAGTCTCGGTAATTTGTGAGTTATTCACATTTAATAGGTAATTAAATGTCTAAAAAGTTCAATTATTTGTCTTTATCATGTAGCTCAATCAATATTCAACTAGAAAACACACAATAAAGATGCTCTCTGCTCCTGGGAAAAAAATTATTCCTTATTTCAAATGCCTGGTACTTAAGTGTTTTCAGCTCTTTGAAAATTTCAAGGTTCTGATAATGGTCCAACTTAGAAAATAGAGCTTCCCCTTCTTTTTTCTATTTCTTGAATGACTGTTTTACATACATTTGAATATCTTAGTGATACTTTATAGCATAGTATCATTATATTGCTTCTTACAAAAAAATGAGTCATACAAATGGTGAAAATCTGGTCATTTTAAACCCTCTCCCCCATTTTCAGCATGTGTTTCTGAGGTCAGTTTCTGTCCATATATTTCACTCAAATTACATATAACTGATACCAAATGATCATCATGTGCCAAATAAAGGTAAAAAAACTCCAGAAAGTGAATATAGATTTTTCATAATATTCTAATATCCAACAAAATACAATTAAGGATGTAGTAAGGTGAAGTTATTGAAATTCTTAAATGTCATTCTGATTTCTCGGATTTTACCGATTATTACTATGTAATATATTTTGACCCATTACACCCAATTTTCTAGTCATCAAAGTCTTCAGCAGGTCATTTAAAGTCAGTAAGCAAAATTTCACTAGATTGTAGATTGTCCTTCAGTGTGAAAGAAATGGGTACTTTGTCCATGTCATACTAAGGTAAAAGTCCAAGACAGCTTTTCCCGCCATTTTTTAAAATGTGAAATATCTTGAAAAAAAGGTCCATGACCTATCAATATTTTTCGCTGATTTTATTCCCTTACTAATGCTCTTTCAATTTATGGTATCAATTAAAAATCGTAGATTTATTTAATTTCACCGTACTACATCCTTAAGTGTAAAATTTGTTGAAAATTCACTCTTTACCTATCATGGGAACAGTATAAAAGTGTGTCTGAATTTTTTAAAACTGCATGTAGCTGCTAAATATTTCCTTCTTTAGCTCACTAGTCTAATTCATTATTAAAATTAAAGCATTATTGATGAGGCTTCACACATGCAATAAGGGTGACTGAATCAAAATGCTTGTCAATAAGGAAGTGTTTCATAATCATTTGAGCATTTGAGCGTTTTAGAACCCGGATATTCTCAATATTGACATTTATATACAAAGTGAAAGTAGCATGGCTTTGTTTATATAAGCACTACTTTTGACTATGCCAGCAGCTGATTGGTCATTTAGTAGAGTCTAACCATAAGTGATATAGCATCTTAGAATGCCAAAGGGGTCTAGACACAATGTAACAAAATCATGATTACATTTCATGCATATTCATATATATATTCCGTCAATTTGATAGGTGAACATCAGTCACCAGCCAGATACGCATTTGTCCACATGACCATGTGAAGATGACTCTGTAGCAAATAGGATCCCAATGTACATAATGTACTTTTTTTTTTTTTTTTTTTTTTTTTAAAATGCAATTATTAGAATTGAAAATTTTTAAATTTACTGTTTAATCAAAATTTTATCCCCTCAAAAATACTATGGCTTCATTCCGTGTATGGCACTCGGTAGATGTCCTTAGTACTGAATTTGGCTTCCTATTTCGATATTTTTGGTAATGAGTATTTCTTATTTTGACCAATTTTGGATAACGGCTTTCCATATTATTTGGTTTTAATGCTGCTGATGAGAGGTTACTCTTTGAAACACGTGTACAGCATAACTTAATTAACTGTTTGATATGCAACTTCGGTATTTTTGTATTTTAAAGTTTTATGGGGATTATGTTATGAAAGTGTTGACAGGGCGCACATTTTCAATGTAAAAAGCTGCCGGCGCTTCATTAAAAATGTGCTGCTGTCAACATACCCAAAATGAAATTTATAAAATAATACATTCAATTCTTAAACATCTTTGACTTCATGGTCTTCCAAACGTTTAGATTTTACCTGCACTGAAGAGACATAAGTTGTCAAAATGCGCATCTGCAGAATTAAAATTCACAGTTATTAGAATATAAGAGCAACTGAATTATAACACATAAGTAAAGGCACTTGCGGTTGCCTCTGTGTTTGATACATATACAGTATCCATGTTAGCTCATAGGTAAAAGAATACATTAATGTTTATATGCTTACACAAAGCTGAAACATAACGTTTTATCAAATGAAATAAAAGCATAATTTAAAAAAAAAAGACATTACTGTCATCGTTCCATTTTTCAGAGCTTCTTCTATTCCTGGATCTAACGGAAATATTCTCAAACCAGTTTGGAAATTTGTCCAACTGCACGAATATACATCAATAATATTCATCATATGGATTAATGCCGTAGTATCAAAAGTTTTAAATGTCTCTGCAGATCGTATTTTTACATCTACAAAGAAAAAGAAAGAATAATAATACAGGTTTCGGTTATTTTTTTATACATGACTTTTCAAAATCTGTTCCTTCTGAAAATTCTCCGGATATTATACTGGGGTCAAGAAATGTGAGTCAGCGTTATTACGTCTGCCGTCCATAATGAGCAAAGGGTATAGATTGTATCATGTACTTATTTTAATTCTTGGGGGGTTGATTTTCAGAAAAATCATTCTTTGTTATCCAAGGGGCACATTTCCAACATATTTATTTTATCACCAAAGGAAGTACAATTTTCTTTGTTTAGCTGAATCCAGATAGACAAACAAGTTTCCAATCAGATCAAGGTGAAATGGCACCAGAGAAAAGATAGAATAAGATGGTTAGTTGATATCACTGAGATATTTTGATAGGCATGAGACGAATACGTTAGTTCGAGTCCGGCCTATCAAAAAGCGAATGATACCCTTAACATTTTGTACATTAAACAAATTGTATCATTAAGCAGTCAATTAAAGTTCGCGCGGAAACGTCCATTTTATCAAAACTGAGCTCGAGACAAGTATTACCCAGTCTAACTGCATCATGAATACGGACACAAGTTGATGCACTTTTTGGTCGACATAGCACTTTCGTTATACTGTGAATGTTCTTAAATGTTTTGGATTGACGGCTCGGCTCTCACTTACTGTACTTATTCAAACAAATAATAGAGGTTACCGGATAAGAGACTTACTTAAACTTAAGAACCTACTTTAACGTAATGTGTTTCACCACAACATATATTTTTCAAACTAGGTAAGGGGAACACGATAATAAAAATTATTTCAAAAGAAACATTATTTACATTGGTTTTAACTATATTTGTTCATAGTTTTCCTTTTCTATTATATGTCAATTCTTTAATTTGGAGTGGATAAAGATGTATTGCAATGATTAGAAAAAAAAACATTTTCATTTAACGGAACAATTAAAAGTCGCTAATTATGTTTCAAATGCTTTTACCAACATTTATTCTGTATAATAACAGTATTGCTTGTTTTAATTTGCAACTATAAAATACAGTTTATTGTACTGGGTGTCATTTTAATGGTGTGCAAATCTGTCAGTCAGTATACCATGAGAGACCACAAATGTAAATACTAGTTCCTGTTTTCTATGAAGGTATCTACAAATGGACCGGATCAGCATTTTTCATTCAATATGCAAACAACGCAAGGGGGAGGGGGTGATGGCAAAAAATAACAGTACTAAGCTTGAGATGTGCTTGAAATTGGTGATCAATTGACTTAAAACTAAAGTAAAGGAATAGGGAACACGAGAGAAACACTAGAGCTTGTTACGCCTATCTTAACTATAGGCTTGGACAGCCCATTATTCTGTGCCTTTAATTAACAAAATACTAATATAAATTATAGCTGTGAAATAAAGTTGATCATTAAATAATCAATTAAGTAATCAATCTTATAAATGTGTCACTAAAGAAATATGCAGAAATTCGGACTTTTAGTTGACAGATTTTCTTTCTTAATCTTAGTAACAATTGTATTTCGCCTTCATTCTTTTCCCGATTTACGTCGTTTTTGTACTATCAGGTTGATTGCAGGAAACTGACAGTTTCATGCATCTTAGAAAAGGGGGGGGGGGGGTGACACCAAACTGAACGAAAATGACAGGTGTAATCTTTGGCGGTCATACACAGAACTCAATTTTCGGTGAATATAAATTATCCTCTTGACTTTTTCCACTTGAATTTTGAGAGCATATATTTTAAATGAGTGATTTTTTTAATTGTTTCTGTTGTTTTTTATTACCATTTTAAAGCATTATTTCATCTATACCTCAAAGAGAACTGCTATAGATACATGGCAATTATTATATAGGCGTAATTATAATCTATAAGGATGAAGCTAAGAAACATTAGCCTTTGTCGAACATTTTCACCGTTTTGAGTCGAATTAATATATTGAGTTGTACTGTTATTGTTTTAATACTCCAAGATAAAGCGAATTTTAGATAAAATTTATGGGTAAAAATTGAAGCGATTGTCGTTGGCATGTTTTTTTTTTTCTTTTGCAACGTCATGGAACAAAAAATCTCTACGGAAACACATTGTTGACGTCATTAAGAAAGTATTATACGGTCAGTGACTGTATATCACTTATTTTATACAGTCAACGTAGTTTAGTTACGAAAATAGAGAGGTTACAGTAAAAATTTACATAGAAACAATAAAGCTCTGCAGTTTACAGAATGTTTCCAAACCATTTTGATCTTATCACGATCTTGACAGGCTTAACACAATTTTGTTAAGACAGTTTTAGATTTTAAGTTGGTTTTCAAGACAATCGAACTCAAGAACGATCAAGACGTGTTAAGAGAATTCAAGATTAACCAAGATTGACTTGTAAATTGCGTTCAGGAACAATCAAGACGAATTAAGTTTGTAAAGATCAAACAAGATCCTGATTTGATCTTGTTTGATCTTGTTTGATCTGGACAAACTTAACATATCTTGATCGTCCTTGAACGCAATTATCTTGTTTGCTCTTGATAAACTGAACAGGTCTTGATCGTCCTTGAAAACAATTATCTTGAAATACGACTGAATATCTTACAAGGTCTTAACAAAATTGTGTTAAGCTTGTTAAGATCGTGATAAGGCCAAACAAGATCAATATATACCTGCTAGTGCAAGGACATCTACCGAGTGCCATACACGGAATAAAGCCTTAGTATTTTTAAGCGGTTAGAATTTTGATAAAAACAGTAAATTTCTATGACACGCAAGGTTAAATTTTCATGTCAGACAAGTCTGACTACTGGGCTAGTGAGTACCCTCGGGAACCTCTGGTCCGTCCACCAGCAGTGGCATCGGCCCAATGGTTCAAAGTACAAAAATACCGAAGTTGCATAAAAACAGTAAATTTCGTTATGCTTTACACGTGTTTCAAGGAGTAAAATCGGCGATAAAAGGAACCCACTAATAGAAGAAATAATCGAAGCCACAAAAACAGTAGAAGCTATTGTGAATGCATGCTCCATAGAAACTCTGCAACCAGAAACTCAACGAACACCAAGTAAGACGCGAGACAAAACATTCCTGTATCAAATAGAGGCTTGAAGAACTGCGGATATGACAATAATTGGCAGGAATGTAAATATCTGCAATATGTGCACAATTTTACCAGTATAAATGTTTTAAGTATAATGAAAGTAACTATAAACCAAAACAATTAAGTATTCATAGTCGAAATACCATATTTCATCATAAAAATAAAGCTGCTAAATTCAATTCTCAAACTACCAGGCGAAAATTTCAATGTGTCAAACAAAGTCCGAATATTCCAAACCTTTTTGTAAAGAACACAAATCATGAAAACAATTTCAATACTTGTAGTGTTAAGTTATGAATTTCAAAACAAGAATTTTCAGCCTAAGTTGATACAGGTGCTTCTGTTTCTATCATGAATGAGGAAATATTTAAAACATTAAATAATCAATTCCCCCTTCAAAAATCAAGGTTGCCAATGGTAATACGGTTTATTATTAACTGATGACTTAAAATACAGTGTGATTTGCCCATTTAATATAACCGGAAGTTTTTGGCACATAGAATTTATACAGGACAAATGCCCTGTATAGAAATTTATACAGGGCAGATGCCCTGTATTAAAATTAATACAGGGCAAATGCCCTGTATAAATGAATCGGCCATATTGGTTTAGTTACACTATGTTTTCTGTGTCTTTCTCGCATATGTTAACTTTTTTCTTTTTGTCTATTGATTTTAATTACTGAGAGTGAGAATAAAACCCAGAAGATTTCCTTTGATAACGTTCCAAATATTAATACTGTACTACACAGTTATATAGTACTTGTCAGCAGAAAAATAGTACTCGTCAGCCGCATCCTGTTTCAGCTTGTACGACTGACTCTACACCAGTTCAAGGGGATTTGTAAACAACATGTTAGTGCAATATTTTTTTTCTACTACAAGTTGAAAATTCAATAGAAATCTTTTTATATTGCCTTGACTTTATAATATCGAAATTTGCATCCTGTAATTAAGATTGGTAAAGATAATGCCTGAAATTTTAAGTCATCAGTTAATAAAGGTGTCATAAAATGGGAATTTTAATATTAATCCTGTATAATGTCCTCGTACAGTCGTATTGGGTTTCGATCACCTGTATTGGCCCTCGGCTTCGCCTCGGGCCAATACAGGTGACCTCAACCCAATATGACTGTACTTGGACATTATACAGGATTAATATGAAAATACTCATTTAATAACACTATAATATAATTCAATATAACATTGCACATTGAAATCTGAAAATATATAATAAAAAAATTCAAGGTTTTTGTTTATTGGACTACATTGATGTGTATATTAGACTACATTGACGTTTTGTATTGGACTACATTGACGTGCCAATTATTTTAGGTAAAATTTTATGTTAAAACAAAATGCAGAATTAAGTTTCCCAAAACAAATTTTATCTTTGCAAAACGGAGTGACTGAAGTTCCGTTACAAAATTCAGAATATAGGGAAGAAAACAATTTTGTACACATCATAGCACAAATTACTATAGAACCAAGACAACGGGTTATTATTCCGGTATGAATGATAATGTGTTGGTAAGGTGAGCTGCAAAGGTAGAATATAAAATCCCGAATGCCAACAGTGATGAAAATCATCTTTTTAAACCTGTTAACATCGGAAAATCCAGCAAGGTCTTCGGCTGCATTTTGAACCCCTGCTTTCTTGTCATCTTTGGCAACACCGCCTGCACTATGTCCAGCGCACTAGACCACTCGGCCACCTAGGCTATATAAAAATATAGCTTTCGGTAACCGGGTCATTCCTACTCGTAGGAAATCTAGGGTTGTAACATAGTACACGATGAACATTGAATGGGTATGAAATAGATAGAAAAAGGATAAAGTTGCAACAGGTAAGATACATAAGGTATATAGATAATAGTGTTGCACACAGCTCTATATAATATGAATGATAATGTGTTGGTAAGGTGAGCTGCAAAGGTAGAATATATAATTCCGAATACCAACAGTGATGAAAATCATCTGTTTAAACCTGTTAACATCGGAAAATCCAGCAAGATGATTTTCATCACTGTTGGCATTTGGAATTATATATTCTAACTTTGAAGCTCACCTTAACAACACATTCATATTATATAGAGCTGTGTGCAACACTATTATCTATTATTCCGGCACACATAGGAAGCATTACAAATAATACAACGGGTATTATTGAGCCAAATTTTTCGTTGATTGGAAAATATTATAGGCACGTGTTGTCTAACCTCAACTAACAAAATAGAACATCTGTTGAACTTTTAACCCCATAAATGCTCACATTACGCTTAAAGAAATTCAATAGTCGGAAATTTTATAGTGATAAATAAAAAAAAACATACAAGGTGAACTACAGGATAGCAAGTGCACAATTTGTAATATTAATTTTGCGACAAAAAAAAAACATTAGATATCAAAAATAAAGTAATGTCGCATGAAATAGGTATTGATCTTTCTTATTCGGATTTAAATGACGAACAAACGTCTCAATTATTGACTCTGTTTGGGAATTTCAGCTAAGCCATCGCTAAAGATCTGTCGGAGCTTGGTTGCAAAAATGTTGGTCATCACACCATGGACACTGGAAATGCAAACTCAATTCGCCAGTATCTATATAGATTGACGCCCAAGAATTAAAAGGAAATAAGCCGACATATAGACGACATGGAAGAGCGAGGCTTTATAAGAAAAAACATATCTATGTGGGCAAGTCCAGTCGTCATGATCAAAAAGGCCAACGGAGAATACATGTTTGCTGTGGATTATAGAAAATTTAACTCTGTAACCAAACTTTGACTTTGCTACTTCCTCTTATATCTGACTTCCCCAAATTCCAGGCTCTTTCAGTTTGAGATATGAGGCAAGAATTCTAGAACCTGGAACTTGACGAGGCATCAAAAGAAAAGAGTGCTTTTATCTGCACATCGAGGGCAATATAAAATCAACAGGCATCCATTTTGGTCGGCAAATCTCCGGTTACGTTCAACTTTTTCATGAAGTTATCCGAGATCTCAGCTGGAAAAACAAAACAAGGACGTGAGACAGCTACAATGCACGGAAATAAAAAGACGACATTAAAAAATAAGGCACTCATAGTGTGAACTCCTATGAAAACCGGGAGTGACATCAGGTGCTCCGGAAGGGTAAGCATGTCCTGCCCCGCTAGCGACACCTGTCACACTATCAGTGAGTCATATAGTGTTTTGAAAGGTATGTTTGGTTGCGGATTGGTTGATGTCATTTTCTAACCAGTGAAAGTAATTTCCGAAACTACTCATGCAACTGACTCAAACGGAACAGAAAATACAGGCAATATTTCTCCCTGCTCTTCAAGCATTTACCCATTCAGAAGCAAGTTATCATAGTATAGAACCTATAGAACACATTTGTCAAACAACGGCAGTCACCACTCAAGAAGCTATGAAAACTCAGCGTAACGATGACGAGTTACAACTCATGTCTAATTATATTGAGAACAACGCATAACCTAATGGCAGACGAGCAGCCGACATTCTATAAAAGAATCCATTGACCATATCATGAAAAATGTTTCTATTGTGTGTTTATAAAGAACCGGATATGTTTCGAAGTATCACTTGTTATTTTAAAGTGCTATTTACTTTGAGCGGAGAGTCGTACAGAGGGTCTTATTTCCTGCCCGTACCCATCTGTCCCATTCCTGGTGGCAGTCAGTACTCGTTGCCCCGGTTGCCCTTTATTCCACCTTTACTTCTTTCTTATTGAAGATAGATTTTTTTAATGGATTAATTTGTTTTCTTTCAGGAGTGACTGGATATTGCTCTCATGACATTTGACTTCTACAAATTAATCAATCATGTTTTGTGTGGTAGTCAGGTACAAATGTATTTTTGACAATTTTTGTATATAAATTGTTATCTTGTAGGTAGGTAAACAAATCTTTGACAGTCTAGTTAGGTCGCATTATTTTGTACCTATTTCTAGCCGTCTGCGATATCCTTGTCTCAACCCAGGGGTGAGGAGATAAGAATCCCACGTGAGGAAATACATTATAACGTTATCGACGTCATAGTAAGTTGCTTAGACACGGCGGACGCCAACTACAATCTGGTTGTACAGAATCTTGTATTTTGCCCATAGCTGTGAAAAACAACCAAACACAGTTGAAAATTCAAGTTTTAGAAATCTCATACACCCTCGGAAAGATTTAATTTGTTCTCTGACTCCTCAAGCCTCGTCAGAGAAATGTTGAACTCTTAACCCTTGGGTGCCTGAGATTTCTCGATCTTACGTTTTCAATGGTGTTAGATATATTTTTCTTTTTAATATATTTTATTGCGCCATTCACTTTGCTTATTGTGTTTTCTATCATAAGGTCACATCGTGTATATCTTTTAAGTCTTGCAGCAGGATTTTCGGTGATGTTGCGTATATACATTTCTAAGAAGCCCGACAAACCCGCACGGATTACGAAAAACCCTTGATGAGTAGAAAATGAGATCATATAAAACTTTAAAATCATATATTTATCTTATGTTTCAAAACGATTCTGCATGTTATAATTTACTTCAACTTGACCTGATATCAACATTGACAGAATATAGAGTCGATGCAAACGAGACAAATTGTTCAGACGAACATGGTATAACAAAGCAGAGGAACAACGCTTTTATTGTTGTTTGTCATCTTGAACTCAAAATGAGGAGCATAAATTTCTCTCACCTCGGACAAGGGAATCCATTGATTTCGCAATGCAAGATTTTTGTGTCTTACACAGGGGGGTGTAAGACAAGCTACACGCGTATATTCCCGCCAGTTTTTCATATCATAACAATACACACAGCTTAGTCCACATGAATCGAAAAATATATAATTAAAGTTTTAAATAGTATTTTGATTGACTTAGAACGGCAAAATTTGAATTAATACACATCATAAATGCCTAAATTGGTGGCACCGAAATAACCCCGGACTCGGGCGCGTGCTCCATGCTTTATGACGTCGTGAAAAGGGAAGTAATTCACTGATGTCAACAATGGCGTTTCGACGATGATTTGATTGATCTTTGAGATGCTGAGGGGGTGAAAAATAATCAAACACCAGTGAGAGGGTCAGACAAAAAATCTCAGACACCCTCGGGTAAGATTTCTAGCGTCTCGGACTCAGCAACCTCGTCCTAGTACTTGAAATCTTACCCTTGGGTGTCTGAGATTTTTCTGTCTGACCCTAGCCCTGGTGTTAGATTCCTATAATCTCGCACAGTGAAGCTTTTTACGGACTCCACATTGTAGGAGAGACAAACTATAGTAAGACCTATAGTAAGACGACTTATTTAATGTATTACATGTTAGTCCGCCACAAGTTTGTTTTCTCTGAGCCATAGTTTGGTTTCTTCTTTGTTGCAATAAAAATAGCCATTATTTGACTTTTTTGTATTGACTTTGTATAAAAAATGACAGACTTTAAAGACTGTGACATTTTCATTCAAAGTCAATACAATGATTTTTGGTACACGAATAATTTCAATCAACTACATACCTACAATTTTGGCTCCAAATGCTATGCCTATTGTAAAATTATCATTTTTCTTTGCAGCTATTATTCCAGCTATTCTTGTGCCGTGTCTGGTAAGAGTAAGAGAAAAACAGTTGTTATACAGATACCTTTGAATAATTGAAGTCTCCTAATTAAACAGAGATAATTAAATATCAGGGTGAAGAATTAGTAGTAAAAGGCTACCAAGAGAGCAGCATGATACGACCGCAGCATGTCGACTACTGAAATTCGAACAAGTGTAATTTAAAGTGAATATGATTGACATAATGATTAAATGGACAAAATAAAGAGCTTGACACAGTAAATAGTTGGACATAACCTAGAGAAATCATTTTGATCTCTTACAGAAACTGTAAGAGCTACGCAAAATCTCTTGACTTGCAACCGAAAGCTTACATAAAAAGGAATCCAAAGAAATAAATCACATTGAAATTGAATTTAAATGAAAAATTGCTTATTTGGCCCCTTCTGGGTCCTTATAACATGGAACCAGAGGCTCCCAGGAGCCTGTAATCGCTCACCTGGCAAACTATTGCAGGCGAGAATATTTTTTTATGAATTTCTCATAGGGTCATATGCTAAACTAAGTTCGGCTTTGGTGGCCATCTTCGTTAGTGGGTGGGGTCATTTGATATTATTCTGAAAGAGGATCACCTAAGGACCACACGATCAAAGTTTTGTTCCATTTGAGCAAGTCATTCCAGAGGATACATGTAAGATTTTTGATTGAATTTCCTATAGGGTCCCATGTTAAAGAAAGATCGGTTGAGGTGGCCATCTTGGTTAGCAGGCGGGGTCATAGGATATAACTCTGAAAGGGGATCACCTAAGGACTATTCCATCAAAGTTTGGTTCAAATGAGAACGTAGTTCCAGATGAGATTTTTAATTGAATTTCCCATAGGGTCCTATGTTAAATTAAGTTCAGCTGTGGCAGCCATCTTTGCTGCAGGTGGGGTCATTAGATGCGATTCTTAAAGTGACGTACATTTGTACGTAGTAACTATTTTACCAAAGTTTGGTTCAAATTCAGCGAGAAGTTCCAGACAAAAAGATTTTTTAATGAATTTTGCATAGTGTCCTATGTAAAACTAAGTTCCGCTGTGGTGGCAATCTTGGTTGGCAGGCGGGGTCATTGGATACAATTGTGAATGATAATCACCTAAGCACCATTGCATCAAAGTTTAGTCCCATTTGAGCAAGTAGTTCCAGAGGAGATTTTCATAGAATTTTTCATAGGGTCCCATGTGGCCACCTTGTTTGAATGACAATTTTTTGCAGTTTGCAGGTTTGGTTCCAGTTGAACATTAAGTTCCAGGCTACCAGATTTTTTTTAATGAATTCTTGCGTTTGGTCCAAGTTCGGCTATGATCACAATTTTTCATAGGGTGTAATGATAAACTACATGTATTAGTTGGGTTGTGGTGCCCATGCTAGTTGGCAGATGTGGTCCTCAGATATAACTTTGATAGGCAAGCACCAAGTGACCATTCTACCAAAGTTTGGTTCCAAGTGAGCAAATAATTTAAGACAGATGTTTTTAATGAATTTCCCATACAGTCCTCTGTTAAAAGCTAGTTCGGCTATGGCATGATGGTGTATAAGTTCCGTTTAGGCAACCATTTTGGTTGGCAGATAGGGTCATCAGATATATTTTTGAAAGGAACCCACCTAGTGACCATTCCACCAAAATTTGGTTTCAATTGAGTGAGTAATTCCAGAAAAAAAAAATTCAATGAAATTCCAATAGGTTTCTATGTTAAACCTAGTTCCGCTGCGGCGGCTATATTGGTCGGAGGTCAGAAATGCCGGACACAATTTTGAAAGTAGACTACTCAAGCACCATTTTAGTAAAGTTTGGTTAAAATTCAAATGATAGTTTCAGAGGAGAAGATTTTCAAAATTCATCCCCCCTTTTTTCTATTTTTAGCCTGGCAGCCATATTGGTCGGGATCATCGGACACAATTTTGAAAAGGGATCACCCAAGGATCATTTCAGGAAAGTTTGGCTAGGATTGCCTTTGTAGTTTCAGAGGAGAAGATTTTTAAAATTTCATCCCCCCTTTTTTCTATTTTTAGCCTGGCGGCCATCTTGGTTTAAGGGCGGGGTCATCGGACACAATTTTGGAAGAGGACCATCCAAGGAACATCCCACCAAAGTTTCATAAAAATTGGCTGAACAGTTTCAGAGGAGAAGATTTTTTTGTAATTGTGGACAGACGGACGGACGGACGGACGACGGACGACAGACGACGGACGCCAAGTGATGGCAAAAGCTCACATGGCCTTTTAGGCCAGGTGAGCTAAAAATTGCAAAAGCTACGCCAAATCTGTTGGCATACTACTAAAAGCTTATATCAAGAGGAATTCAAAGAAACAAACCCAACTCAAATCCGATAAAAATAAAAACATTTGCAATTTTGGTCCCGTTTGGATCGTAATAGGTCCGAAAGGAAACGAATTACCAAATATCTAATGGTTTGACTGAATGTATTTTTCATAAGAATCCATTGCAAAAAATGGATCATAAAAGGACTAAAATTTTTTAAAATTCAGTTTGGCCTCTTTTTGGCCAATTTGTCTCATACATGTACGCGATACATCTGACATGAAATTGGTTGTTGGTCCAAGTTGGAATTTTCTTTCAGAACACACAGAAAGAAACTCCATCCAAGTCCGATAAATTATGATTATTGGACGGCAATTTATAAGAAAACACCCATTTTGTCCCTTTTTGGTCCTTTCTTTAAAAAAACAAACAGTGCTACAATGACCAAAATCAAACCAAACCATATTTGTTTTTGTGTCAAGGGACATTTTGTTAAAACTGCAGAAGAAATTATCAACTAGAAGTCAAGTTAGAGACCAAAAAAAGTGTCTACAGATGATGACGAAGATTGTTTTATCTGCGGTGGTTTAAACACTTTGACATACTCTAGATTTTGATTAAAAGAATCTCATGATAAAAAAAAAACTGTAAGAAATCACTAAAGCACTTCATGAATTTTTGAATATATTATGTTGTTGCATTGACGTTAAATATAAATAGATAATCATAATGTCCGATTAGTTATAGTATCAACGATAATTAAACTTTAAATGCATGATGATTGAAAAAGCCTCTTAAGAAATTTTAACGAAACATTAGGCGCAGGTGTCTCTCAAAGGAGATATTTCCGACGATGGCATACTTCAACTTTTCTTAGTTGTCTAAGTGGCTGCAAATTCGTTCTGTGGAGTGACAAATAACAAAATACCGAAGTTACTGTTATTTTTTTCTGCATATGCACATTTCGACAACTTATGTCTCATCATCTAATTAATAATTAGTTTTAGTCAAAGTCAGAAACATACCAAAGCCCAGAAGGATCAAGCGACATTCGAAAATCGAGATTAAATAGTGGTTTTCGAAATTTGAGATTCAATATCCGATCTTAGAAATTAATTCGAGATTCAATATCTTATGTTCGATATTTGGGATTCAATAGCTTTGCTTTAAAAATTCGAGATTCCAGATATCCAGCAAAATATCAAAAGACGGCTTTGAAAGATGTCGGAAGTTATGACAAACCAATGGAAAAGCCTTTTACAGAAATTTTCTTAAAATGTTCATTGTTCCAGCCGGCAGATTAGGTGCTAGCAATCTTCGAGCCACTTTTTCAAATTACGTTTTGTGTTATTCTAGCCCTTTCAAGACGATGGGCTCTGACTTAACAGTCTACCTCTAATTGGTTTTATGTATATGAAAGGTTATCGAGCAAAGGCACATGAGACAAAGTCCTTATAAATACACGGTAGAACCACACGGCTTTCAACAATCATTGCTAAAATCCAATTGTTTTTTTATAAAACAAAGGATAGACTTGGGGTACCTATCGCTGGCTTTCCAAGTCCGCTTATTCCGAGTTCCTATCGTTCTGTACGTTTGGCTTTTGTCTTCCATGTTGTGTATTTGTAGTGCAGTTCTATTATGGATTGTGGCCTGTGATTGTAATTTTAAGTCATTGTAGGCGCTCCCTACAAATAATAGCTTATCACAGATTGGTGGCATTAATAGAAAAGAATTTCAAGCTTTTGAAAACTGTCTAAAAGTTCACCGACAAGGGAATCAAAATTACACGCAATCATATGGAAAAACAAGTGCAACAAACACTTTCAACGGACGAAATAAATGCAAGAAATTGATTATAAAGAAAATAAAGAGGGAAAAGAAATTTTCAAAAAAGGTAAATAGGACCATATCATAAACAGCAAGAGTTGAAATAAACCAGTAGAGGACCAAGTTCTCTGGTAAAATGAACATCCTCGGTCATGCATTTGTGAATTGTTTTGTGATTCAAATATAACAGAAAACATGTTTTACTCATTCATGCTGCCTTGATAGTTTCAAATTTGGATAGCCACGGAAGCCCATATATGACTTATAAAAATATAACGAATTCAAAAATATTTTCAAAGGTCTGATATGGGCTTCCATAGCTTTCGGCTTTATGCTTCAGAATGCGTATGTTGAATATCAAAAGTTAAAGTCATATTATCAAAATGTTAGTGAACTTAAAAAATGTTGTAATTTATTTTGGGTTAATTGAAATATTAACTCGTTTTTGACTTTTGACATTGAACAATCAGCGAAGGGGGTTATGTAAAATGTGAAGAGCCAAATCTTGAGTGTATGAGTCAATAAATCCGAAATGAATTATAGCGCCATTTCTTATAATTAAATATAATGCTGTTTAAAAACTCAAATATGAGATTGTTTTTCGGAAATTGCTATTTTCGACATAAGTTGTCGAAATGCGCATATGCAGAACCTAAGTTCACAGTCACCTCGGAATTTTGTTACTTGACGTCACATAGATAAAGGCATTTGGGTTATTGGAAATAAACCTAAACTTTTTAAACAATCAGAAAATTAAATTATAATGGTATTATTGAAATACACATTGAACTTACATCAAAGATCTTTCATTTTCATTTTCTGTGGCTCCAAAATCTAGAGACCTATCCTTTAAGAATGCAAAGGATGACATAATTAGTGAAGCAAATCTTTAATATAGTACCAATATGGTAGATTTTATCAATTAATAAATGTTATCGAATCATTGCATAACTATCTGAATATCAGAGTAGAATTGTTGAGAGCTTTTGATATTGCTTTTGAATGGTAAATTTTCCCTTTTCGATATGCAATTGTAACAGAATGTAGTTCATTAAAAATTGTACTTAACTTATGAAATACAAGGTCTTTATTGGTATGATTTGTAAATTTTGATTTTGATTATGCAATTGATTTTACTTATTCGGCTCTATTTTATTCAATATTGCTTATAAACCAAGAAACCATTCTCTTTTAAGGTGTTATAATTTTTTCTCTTATGTTGTGGCAGCAATATCTATATCTTACACGATAAGATAATTTTTCGTATCACTTAGTGATAACTTTTATGCTATCATTTCATTGGCCTTTCATACGATTAGATAACTTTTCAGCCGTATTTTCATTGGTTGTTCTAGAGGTCACACATCAGGTCAAACCAACGTCATGGCAATTCTTTTTTAAATTCCATGCTTATTGCATTATGTCGTCTGCATTATTTTCTATCCAATTGGCAAGAAGAAGAAATGAAAAAAATGAGCTTCGTGTGTACACACCTATTAATTCATTCTCCCAAAACTGTTGAATATATTTTGGCCACTTGAAATATGTTATTTTATTGACCAAAATAAGTTTAATTTTGTGTTGATGTTATGATGTAATGTGTATTGGGATCATTAGACGCGTGGAAGTTGACATCAGAATCAGTTACCAAAGAGACAGAGAAATTTACACCTACATTTAATTAAAAATCATTTGTAACGT
Organism: Modiolus philippinarum; assembly: GCA_002080025.1. NCBI lineage: Eukaryota > Metazoa > Mollusca > Bivalvia > Mytilida > Modiolidae > Modiolus > Modiolus philippinarum. The sequence goes on from MJUU01023487.1 coordinate 146,686, forward strand.
TTTCACTCAACTGACAAGCAGAAAATAATTTTATTACTGTATAGATGTTTAAAACTGTAATTACAATGCAACCGAGCTTTCACCTAGGTTTGTCACCAGCGTGGAATCATGTACCTGTCTATGCTATTGATTGTTGTGTACATGTGCATATAATGCAACATAGTTCCTACATCTTCAACACTTATCGTTGGTTATAGTTTCTAATTTATATACGGGGAAAATTTATTGTTAGACTTTTTTTACTTTACAGGATAAGTTTAAAGTACATAATCAATCTTCAATGTATTCACAAACACAACTAAATTGTCCCAACTTAACATAATTGGGAGATCACGACAGAATGGTTTATCATAAGAGAAATAGGTTTCACAACTCGTGATGCTTGTATATCGCTTGTTATCAAATCTCGCTATTTAATTACTAATAACAATTAACTCGCTGAAGCTCATTAATTATTATTGTGTAATTAAATAGCTCGATTTGATAACAAGCGATATACAAGCCTCACTCATACTGAAACCTATAAGTATCACGTTTCACACGTGGAATTGATTTAAATAAACTCATTTTGTTAGACTATGTACTCTTCTGGTTTTATCAACCATCGGCAGCACTCAATTTTACAACAACTTTTGTATATTTTTGTTGTTCCAGTCTTCCCCATTCAACTCTTTTCCTTCTATTATTATTGTAGTTGAAACATTTGAAGTATGTTTATATAAATCTACCAAGCATGAAATAACAGTCCAATGTTAATACAAGGTTTGTCGATCAATTGATCCGGATTCAAGTGATTTGCATTTAGTCAGGCATCTATATTCAGGTAATATGTACTAGTTGTACGACAGTACCCCCTGCAGAGCTATTGTATTTCAGTCCGTATAACGGGTGTAACCGGACAGTATTCATGAACTCTTCGTCTGACGTTTCTTAAATTGAATTGAACAGTATAATTACAACTTCTGTCACAAATATGTTTGTTTTTTAACATTTACATGTATTTTATGTTTTTTGTTAGTGTGATCTAAGTTTGATTTAGCACCGAAACGTACGACCTTACCAATTGCGCTACGGAGACCACATGGTATAAATGCGATTTTACATATATATACCTTATCAGTACCTTGTTTGTATATGCTGAAAAATTATTTTTTTAAAAACTAGTGAATGCTTTGGGATTTGAAGCTACAACTGTAAGCACAATTTCTACCGCGCTAACTTATTGAGCTATTGAACACTTGATATTTATTGCTTACTAAACAGTTTCATTTCTCGAACCCACGAAGCATACGTTTGTCAAATCGCTAAACCGATTATGCAACGGCGACTTGGCAACATAAAATGATTTTTTAAATACTTATACTTGTTGAGGGTGTTGAAATTTTAATTAAATTTGAAAACAGATTAATAAAACTGATTATTACTGTCGTACAAGCCAGATATAGTACAAATGTAACAATAGAACAGTCCTGTAACATCCATGACACGGATAGTTTTACTGCTCTCGTAATTCCTGAAGGCGTCGCACCTTGACCTGCATGATTACTCGTGCAAAAAAAAACTATCCATATAACGGGTGTTACCGGACAGTTCTATTGTTATTCTTGTACTATATCTAATACATACAGTAAAAGTGTAACAATAAGGCTGTTATACGAATATTTTTCCGCACGAGTACACCAATTTTAGATAGTTTATATGCTCAAGGTCCAAATGAAAGTGCAAGGGAAAGCAAAAATTGAATGAACGAGATCTTCACCACTAATATTTTAAACTCGTGATTTTTTTAATAATTTTCATTTAATTGTCAATTACCGGACATCTTAATGTTTCAAATTGAATAAATTTTATGAATTAATAGTCTTCGGAGTTTAAACTTACACGGTTCGCTGTCCTTTTTCATTTTATGATCAGTTAATGAAGAACGGACAACATCACTGATCGGGAATTCGAATTTCGAAGAACGTTCGGAAAACAGCACAATTGAGGGAAAATATAAACTCCGAAAAGACAGAAAAATAATGGAAAACGAGCATTTTTCTGTTACCTCGTACTAAACTCTTACTATTAGGATTATTTTGAAAGAAAATACACATAGTGTAGTGTTATAATTAATGGACATTCCGCACGATCCGTATTGATCCGTCAACTACGCAGTTCCTGAATTATAATCCGCATATAATCCGATACTTGATATATATACATAGGCTGGACACTTGACAAAGAGGACATTAGAAAAAGAGATAGAGATCATGCGACAAGGACTTTACATTCTGAAATTCTATTTGGACATACTTTTTAATGCCGATTCTAATTGTTTGGATATATATATTTTGTGTAACATAATGTATTCTAATTAATAGAACATTTATCGTATTTTAGTGTTTGATTAATTTATGCAGCCTAGACCAAATCGACACGCTACAAATGGTGGCAGCGTCGGGATTCGAAATTTCAAATAATGCCAAAGAAAGAAATGTGGATTTCAAAAAGTTGATTCATACAATATGACAGATAATCAGGAAGGAAATGTCACTGATTATGGAAGTTATCCTATGGATTTTACTAATATGGATGGAAGTGTTAATAATTCAAGGATTCGCAGAACTCCAGAGAGTTCTCAATACGGAATATTTACACCGTATGCACCGCCACCAGGATATAGGAGTCCTTATAATTGTTATGGCGAGCCGCATGGCGTCCGCATGTTCCGCCTGTGCCGGATTCAGCTGCATATCAACAGCAGTACTCAGCAAGCACGCCAATTCAGAATGAAAGGAGTTACAGAGATGCTAACGCAGGAACTCTTTGTCAGACTCAAAACCATGTGGTTTGGAAACCTTTTGTTTTGAAATGGAGTATAACGATGTTGGTGTTGTGTGGGGTAATAGGAATTATTGTTCATAAGTACCCGTTCCATGGATTTGTTTGTTGGCTTCAACAAAATAGTGTTGTGATTCCAGTTACGTTGTTCATTATGTTTTTGATATCAGTGATTTTCAAATTGTGTGAGAAGAATGATTCTCAGTCATTGGATAATCAAGAAAGATCTCCAAAGAGAGACGCTCTTTTGCCTCAAACGACACAGTCAGACAACAAAGGATCAAAAGTGAGAAAACAATTAAATTTTGACACGGGCACTGACAAGAAAGAAAGAAGTGTTGTCAATGACAGTACCGGTTTCTCGCGACGATCCGACATTCAACTAAAACGTACATTCATTTTCTGGGAACACAAGTGAAGTGTGGAAAGACTTTCTGAGATACTTCGAAAATGTTGCAGGATTGAACGAATGGAATGAAGAGAGAAAGAGATTGGTATTTCTAACGACATTGCGGGGCCAAGCAGAAGCTTACGTTCATGGGTTACCGGACGAATGTGTTCAAAACTGGACAAGGCTATTAGACAAGATGGAACTACGTTTCTGGCACACCAATATGAAAGAGATGTACTTAGTGGAAGTTAGATTAAGGAAGAGAAAACAGGGAGAAAGCTTTCGAGACCTAGGACAGTCCATTGAAGATCTCTAAAGACGGCTTATCCAAATAGTCCGGACACAGTACAAGAAAATAGTATAAAATCTTTCTTAGACGCTTGTGGGGAGTCAGAAGATTTCAGACTGGCTATTAGACGCTCAAGACCTAAAACATTACAGGAAGCTGTTACACGTGCAATGGAAGAGGAGTGTATTCGCCTAAGTGAGCAAGGAGGTAAAATTGCCAGGAAAAATTTGTATTCTGTGGAAGAAAAACGATTTCAGCCCAGTGTTAAATCTAATGGGATAGATAAATCTAGAAATGGTGGAAGACAAATTGGAAGAGCTATTAGACAATCAGAAAATCAGAAGAACGTAATGTGCTATAATTGTGGTATAAAGGGACATTACAAGAACCGTTGTCAAAATAAATATTCCGGAGGAAGAAATACTCCGTCGGCGCAGCCGGTCGGAACGTATTCCGTCTCATCTTTAAATGCAAACCGGTCGGAGCATTAGGCCGTGCTCCGACCGATGATGCCACGAGGCTTAGTGCAGAATCGCGGAAAAACGGATTCTCTAATGATTTCATGAACAAATCTGTGAAGTTGGAAGATTATCTAACAGAGAATGATGCAGAAGAATGTGAAGAAGCATCGCTGCGTTCTATTCTCAACGATGACAACAAACAGAGATGGAAGAAATCAATTGCAAAAGAGAATAGTGATGAAAATGGTTCACAAGTATTTCAAAACAGTGAAGAAAAGAAGTCAAGGCAAGAAGATGTAGCTGTTGTAACGAATGCTAAAGGGAACTCATTGATGATGGTGAGGGGCTTGATTGAGGGATCTACGATCACATGGAAGGTAGATACTGGTTCAAAGAAGACATTCATAACAACATAGAGCTACTATAACATATTGCCAGAGTGCCGACCTGTACTTCGCCAAGTGGAAACCAAATATGAAACAGCTGACGAAACATTATTAAACATTCTTGGGACTGCCATCATGAATATTTGCTTTGATGAATTTTGTTGTGAATTTTCAGTTATAGTGGGAAATGTCAAGACCAACTTATTGGGAGAAGATTTTATCTCAAAATTTAGATGTAATTGGAACTTTGAAACTAGATGTTTAGAAATTAAAGGTGATCAAATTCCTTTTGAAGACCAGAATTTATAAATACGCTCAAGTCGGGTAATAGCCATCGAAACTATGAGAGTGCCATCTAAAAGTGAAGTAAATGCGAAGTCTAGATTAACTAGGAAAGTCAGCAATACTGTGAAGAAGAATGTGTTTGGTATCTTATGTCCCGATAATAACTTTATGAAACAGTACGGACTAGCATTAGGGAGAGTTCTTGTTGACGTATCAAATGACCATATATATGCTAGAATATTTAATCCAGGCAATACAGATGTTATTCTTTACAAAGGAACACACATCGGATTATTTGTGCCTGCCATACAGATTTTGGATTCTGATGCGGATGATGAAGTGAAGGAGGTGCACAATATTTCAAAACACACTAACAGTCAACATAGTGATATTCCAACTCATATAATGCCTACATATCAAGACGGTTGTGAAAATTTAGAAGAAACAGAGAGAGAAACTTTTAAAAAGTTATTGGTTAAATATAAAGACACATTCGCTGATCCATCAGGAAGTCCAGGGAAAACAACGATTGGTATGCATCACATAGAGTTAAAGGACAATATACCAATTAAAGATCCACCGAGACGGATACCGATATATAAGCGGCATATAATCGACGAAGAAATTAAAAAGCTAGAAGATAAGAAGCTAATAGAAAAGTCAAATAGTCCTTATTCTTCAAGTCTAGTTTTGGTTCAGAAGAAAGACAAAAGTTGGAGATTATGTGTGGACTATAGAAAACTTAATGACAAGACAATAAAGGACGCATATCCTTTACCCAGAATTGAAGATAACATCGATACACTTAGTGGTGCCAAGTGGATGTCGGTTCTTGATTTAGATATGGCGTACCATTAAATCCCGATGAACCCGGCAGATAAAGAGAAAACTGCCTTTGCGACGCCAAGAGGAGCGTTGTATCAATACATTACAATGCCTTTTGGACTTTGTAATTCTGGAGCTACGTTCCAGAGGGTGATTGAGGCAGAGTTGAATGGATTGCAGTGGCATATTCTTGTTATTTATTTAGACGACATCATTGTGTTCAGTAAGACATTTGATGAGCATATATCGAACTTACAGACAGTGTTTGATAAGTTGACTAATGCTGGTTTAAAACTAAAAGCATCCAAGTGTCATTTCTTTAAGCATGAAGTTGCATTTCTGGGGTATTTGGTGTCGGCTGACGGATCCGTTAAAAGTTGAAGCAGTTATGAATATTCCTCCACCGACAAACCTTACGGAGTTAAGAGGTTTTATTGGATTAGTGTCATACTATAAAAAGTATATTCAAGACTTTTCTAAGATAGCCAATGGTGAATAAAAGGATATGGAGTAAATGCACATGAGACAAAGTCTCTACAAATACATGGTAAAAAACAAGGAAAGGAACAACGCTTTCATTGTTGTTCTTCATCTTGAAGTCACCATGAGGCCTTCAACAATGAGCTTTGCTCATACCTTATAGTAAGTTCAAGACGGCCCCTAGCACCGGTTTAAGTGGAATTCTTTGCGAATTGTCGAGCAACGCTACATCCATGTTTTTCTTTGTCATGGGTGCGGGATTGTCAACAAACATGAATTAAACTGGCAAAGTGCTCTTACAATCACTGTCATCCTTTGCCCGACAAAAGCACTAGTGTCTTAAGCTAGTGGACAACTACAACATATAGACAAACACAGGGCACTCATCAAGTCGAATGTAAGAAAACTTGGCGTTATAAAATAGTGAGATGTGGGCACTTAAAACAGGTGGTCTGGATTACATTTCGAAATTAATAAAATAAATGCCAAAATTTTAAAGTATCAATAGTATATTCATATGAGAAATTCTCTCACGCACAAGTACACCATAACTGAAAAATATAGAGAGCATACATCTCTCGCACGGGGAATTTTTTTACTGACTCCACACTGCAGGAGAGACAAAGTGTCTTTTTGACTTAACACAGAAGAACTGTAAATGGAATTGGACTACCGAATGTGAAGACGCTTTCAATATTTTTAAGAAGAAATTATATAATGCACCGATTCTAGCATATCCACAGGAACATGGAGGTGAATTTATCTTGGATATGGATGCCAGCCATCATTCTTTAGGAGGAGTGCTCTCACAGATCCAAGATGGACAAGAAAAAGTAATCGCATATGCAAGCCGAACCCTTCAAAAAGCTGAGAGAAATTATTGTGTCACAAAGAAAGAACTACTCGCCGTAATATACTGTGTGAAATATTTTAGACATTATTTACTTGGTCGACGATTTCAGCTTAGAACCGACCACGGTTCACTGACATGGATATATAAATTCAAAGATCCGGAAGGTCAAATTATGAGATGGATACAACAGTTAAGTGCGTTTGATTTTAAAATTATTCATAGCCCAGGTAAAAAGCATACCAATGCTGATGCACTATCCCGACTACCACAAAATGGAGACAAAGTGTGCAAACAGTGTAAACTGCCATTAGACTATGATTTTAAAGAAAACCAGACAGCAGAAGAAAATGTAGAACATGACTTCATCACTGACAGAGTTCAGCATGACTCATTTAATACTGTAAACGCAATAGACGAAACAAATGAAGACATTCCAAAACAGCGAGGGAGAAGGCGTAACGCCCCAAAACTGAGTAAGGGACGAGTAAAACCTAGTGTTGAATTGTCTCCAGATTCTATATTCACAATGCAGAAGGAGGACAAGGAACTTCGACCAATTATCAAAGAAGAAAGCTTAAGTAAACCACCTCAAAGTATTATTTCTTCATTGGATCCAAACGTAAAATTCTGGATTTCTCGTTGGGAACTTCTTGATATACAGAATGGAATGTTATGTGAATTATGGGAAGATAATTCAGCTCAAAGATGGCGGATATGTACACCTGATAAACTGAAAGCATATATTCTATAGCAACTGCATGATTCGCCTGTTTCGGGTCAACAAGGCATCAATCGGACATGGCAAAAGGCTAAAATGTGTCCATTCTATTGGAGGAAAATGCGTCAAAGTGTGGTTGATTATGTAAGAAGTTGCGACATCTGTGAAGAAAAGAAAGACCCTAATCATTCATGAAATGAAAAGTTATGTGTCCGGTGGACGATTTGAACGTCTGGGGACCGATTTAGCAGGTCCATTTCCTATATCAGAGAGAGGGAATTCATATATATTGGTTATAGAAGACTACTTTACAAAATTCACAGAAGTGTATGCAATTCCGAATATTGAAGCTGAAACAGTAGCAGACGTAATGCTGAGAGGATGGATTAAACGATATTCCACTAGAATTGCATAGTCACCAAGGCAGAGAATATGAAAGTGTGTTATTTCATCATTGTGTAAATTTCTCGACATAGATAAAACCAGGACTACGCCGGGACATCCACGTTCCGATGGTTTGGTAGAGAACAAACAGAACAGTAAAATATGTGCTTGTTAAATATATAAGAAGTGATCAGAAAGATTGGGACAACTATATTGACTTCGTAACAATGGCTAATAATTCTACTCCGCACGAGAGTACTGGTATTTCGCCGTACAGAATGACATTCGGGGAAGAAATGCGAATGCCGCTTGATGTCATCGCAATAAGTGAAACTTCATCAGCTGAAGACGAATTTATAAATGAACATTGGTATGTGATGAATTTGCAAGAAAAGCTAGGAAAAATTCACGAAATAGCACGAGAAACATTGACTGAAGTTGCTAAACGTCATAAACGGCATTATGATAAGAATGTCAAGAGACTTGATTATCAAATCGGAGATTCGGTGCGAAGATACCAACCGACAGCTATAAATGGAGTGAAAAAGAAATTATCATAAGCTTGGACTGGTCCTTGGGTAATCATAGAGAAATTGACAGACGTTTTGTTTAAAATCAAACATTCCCGAAATTCGGTTCCAGTTGTTATTCACGCAAATAACTTGAAGCCGTACAGAGGATCGACAACGCCAAATTGGTTTAAAGAACACAAGACTGTAAAAAGTGCGAAATTACCAGATCCGCAGGAATTTGTGAAAGAATTTAGTATAGATGAAAATAAAGCACGAACAGACCGAAGATTACGAAATTCCGCCTGTTCCGCATTCACCTATTCCGAACACTGACACAGACAAATCCGAAATAACATCTGCGCCTGATCCGACAAAAACGGACGATTCCATTACAGATGTAGTGACCATACCTTTTATTCCGCACAGTATTCCGTCAACACCTTATGTAATGAGAAGTGGTAGAACTATTAAAAAACCAATCTGATTCAAATAAGCTTGTGAAATGGATCCTTTGAACTGTGATAAGTGCTTTAAAAGATTTACAACGAAATTTAACAGAAGACGGCATGAAAAGGAAGTTCACGGAGACATTTCATACAATTACCGATGTTTTGAGTGTCAATCAAAGTTTAAAAGAAGAAGTGATTTAAGAAGACATATAAGGAAAAACCATAAAAAGATGAACTTTGAAAAAGACCAGAAACCATTTCAAAATAATTATTCTGATATTTCGGAAGATGAAATTGAATGGGATTTTAATAACAATGGTGATAAACAATTTGTGAATTTAAAAGTTAACATTGACAATGAAACAGAAGATAGACAATTTAATAAAGAGGAAGCTATTGACTAAGAAGATGAAATAACCGAAAGGAAGAAGATGAAAATAACGAAAATAAAGTGAATTTGACAATATTGATTTCATGGATATAACGGAAGATGTGTATTCTCAGTTAAAAGCCAACCTAGTTGTGCAAGAAGATATAAAAACTGTGACATTAACATTAAAGAAAACTGAACAAAGAAAGAAACATCTATTGGTTTTTCGGAAAATATTGATAAAAGTACGCTAAATATCCATGATGTTATATATAATACAAAAGACCAGATTAATGACTTTTTAAACACAGACCAAAAGATACCAGATATGTTTTATAACTTATAAACTGCACACGTTATTGATCGATTGACATGCATCCCAAAACAAAAAAAAATCATGCAACAACTCACTACAACAACTCGTCTTCAAATCATGATTTGGTCGTGAGTTGAAGGTGAGAAAATTTCACATGCAAATGAGCCAACAACTCGTTCATTTACATATCCAAATTTTGTAATGGATCATCTTCAGATCGCTTTCAAATCGTAACCAACTCGTGTAACAACTCGTAAACAACTCGTGTCCATGATTTCATCACGATTTGTTGGGATGCAATGGATCGTTTGCAAACCACTAACAAATCGTTAACAACTCGTGTAATAACTCATGAATAACTCGTTTCCATGGTTTCATTACAATTTATTTGGATGCAATGGATCGTTTTCAAATCGCCTAACAAATCGTGAACAACTCATAAATGTGTACACATACAATAAATATATGTATCTTATATATAATTTTGTTACACAGACATGCGTATAGATATTTTTATGGAATAAAATAATTAATTTGTTGGTTACTTTTCACTCCAGTATTTAAACTTTGAGTTTTTACATGTACATGCAGATATACACATGTTCATTAACAGTGTTACAGAAGTTAATGTATGTGATGATTAAATAAACAGACTTCTCTGCATATTTTTGGCATATCATATAATAACAATTACTTATTACATGTTGCTCTTGAAAAATTAATAATTCAGTGAAACATTCAGAAATCTCAAATGCATGCACTCAATTAACTGCTGATGATAAACGGCTGAATTTTGTTCTGAAATAAAGCGGTATTACAAAAAAATCAATAGATCTACCTACCTTACATACTGAATTTCGCTATAATCTATTCCACACATTACAAAAAACTTGTATAAGAGACTTAATATTCCATTTAATTTTACAAACAAACTATAGGCCTGCTGAAAACTCTTTCATATGTTTGAAAATGCACAGGAAGTGACCTAAAGTAAAGTTGACCAATAAATGAAAAGCTTTATTTGCATAAATCGCTACCAAATCATGTTACTATTACATTAAAATTTTATGACAAGAAATTGCTTTGAAATCAGGTTCGTTTCTCCAACAGTCAATAGATCATGAACAAATCATTTTATCACATGAATAATGTTAACAAATCGTTTTCAACTCGTTTTCGGCTATAACTAAAGTTAAGAACTCATCAATAAATCGTTCCATCACACGAATCAAGTTAACAAATCGTTTTCAACTCGTTTTCATTTGTAAGCAAAGTTAAGAACTCGTGACCAAATCGCTGTTTTTAGTTTCTGAAACTTTAATAAATCGCTTTCAAATCATATATGCCCAAGAAATCGTTAAGAGATCATAGATGTCCTTTTCCTTGGTACAAGTTGTTAACGAGTTGTTGAATGGATCATTTTCAAATCATGGAAATAACTCTTGAATTCGTGATTTGAAAGCGAGTTGAAAGCGATTTGATCAATGTTTATTGAAAAATATTTCTGTTTGTTGCACCTGTGTTTGCTTTTCTATAAATAGACTTGCATATTTACGTTTATGTTGAATCTTAGTAAATGGAATAGGAATTCCATATAGACTTAGGTGGGGGGAGTTGTAGTGTTATTATTAATGGACATACCGCATGATCCGTATTGATCCGTCAACTACGCAGTTCCTGAATTATAATCCGAATATAATCCGATACTTGATATATATATAAAGGCTGGACACTTGACAAAGAGGACATTAGAAAAAGCGATAGAGATCATGCGACAAGGACTTTACATTCTGGAATTCTATTTGGATATACTTTTTAAAAAGGAACGTTTCTAATGCCGATTCTAATTGTTTTGATATATATATTTTGTGTAACATAATATATTCTAATTAATAGAACATTTATCGTATTTTATTGTTTGATTAATTTATGCTGCCTAAACCAAATCGACACGCTACAATAGCATAAATTTTGTCTAAGGTTAATGATCTACGATTCCATAATTAAAAAGAAACGATTCGTTGCCCCATGCTTCTTATCGTGAAATTTTCTTCAATATTTAATCGTTGATTATTGTCCAAATACAATGTCTGTTATATATGTCAAAAACAGCGACAAACTTGGAAATATTATATTTTCCTCAGGATGTAAATCTGCTTATACAGGTCTTGAAAAATAAATTATATGCGTCTAATGTCAAGGACAAACTACAGTAAAGTTTTAGGATGTGATATTATCGAGATCATCTTTCCCCCGCGGACTTTGACCATTACAATTTGAGTGACACGTAAAAATGCATTTTAATTTTAATTTTGCAGATAAGGCCCCATTTCGAAAATTTACATCAGTGCAACTGGATTCTAACGATTAGAAAACCGCTGCCAAAATATACCCCTTCTCGGAAATATGTACAAGACTGTAGGAAAATTCCTGCTTCGGGATCCCCACAATTTGGTGGGGGCAGGAGGATAAAAAACTTCAAAGTTCCATAATAAATGTCTACTCTACTCTACGATACGAGATGAAATGAAATAAATACATGTAAGCGGTGAGAATATACAGACCAACACAGAAACTGAGAAGTCTTTGTGTGTTATCAAAAAGAAAGGTAGGATGAGTTGAGGGTTTTGTTTTTTTTTTTTTTTTTTTGCCAATCGATAATTAAAAAAAAACTCAGCTAGAAGCGGAATAAGCTCCAAGGGTCTTCTTAACAAAGATCGACTTTTATTTAACAGGATTTGTTATTGTTCTCTTATTTCACTGCACAGTAAAGGTCGTGGTAAATTGTCCGAACAAAATAAACCTGTCAATCTGCTTCTGTTGTGTTCAATATTAATAACAAATACTAGTAACAACCAGTATAAAAACTGAATATCAAATCTAAATGAGTTTGATAGGATAAATACATACATGGTGATGTTAAGATGAAGAGCAACTATAAAAACATTTATCCATTGCTTGGTTTTGGCATGTATTTGTACAGATTTCGTCTCTTGTGCATTCGCTCCTTATCCTTTCATTGTTAAGATAATTGATCACTATTTAAACAATAAATGTTATTGTTAAACAGATAAGATTATACTGAAATTCAAAAACACTTTTAAGTATGGGTTAAACAATGATTTACCATGTTTTAGGGACTTTAAAGCCCAATGCGTAGCCGAGAGGTTTATAGTACATGAAACATGGCAAATCATTGTTTGACCAATTTAGAACATAATCAATCCTCCAAGACAATTTATAGGATATTTATGCACCATTGAGAATTGAATGAACAATTATTAGGAAAGAAATGAAAATTTGAAAAGAACTTCTCTTGTTTAAAAATCAATGTATTTCATTTTTGAAGTGAATGTTACGCAAAATTAATGCTGAAAATAATCTCCAATACTAAATTTAGTTATATTGTTATTAAAATAAAATTGTTATTAATATTATCATTATTATGCAAGCTACACTTCAGTTTGTGATGATAGGAATTTGTCATTACTAACAGTTATAAGCATAGCTCTATGCATAAATCTCTTTTCGGTCACATGGTCAACAATCACTATGAACCAACATAATGACTGTCCTTACCAGTGACAGTCATTTTGTGACTGTCAGTGACTGCTAAAATCTGAAAAAGACTGTGAAATTTTCTGTAATTGTTTGTTAGAGACTTCCATTGACACTGACAGTCGTTGACAGAATTTTACTATGTCTGCCCATGACTGTGTCGGACTGCTGGTGATACTGGCAGACGATCTCAGACTTTATGAAAATTTACCTGGACTGTCAGTGTCTGTGGCCATTGCTCACAGTCAAGGACAAACACTTTAAACTCTCATCTGTCTGACAGTGACTGTCAACATCACATACAGACATTAACAAACATTTTAAACTATTACCTAGACTGTCAATGACTGTCATTGTCAGCTGCAGTCATGGACAAATGTTCTCAACATTTATCATGTCTGACATTGACTGTTGGCATCATTCACAGACATGGACAGATATTCTCAACATCCTAAAATTTTCCTTTCTACGTGTTTTTTCTACAATTTTTAAGCTCAAATTTCAATCATGTTATCTTTTCAGTATTTTAATTTCAAACATTTTTTTATACTCTTTCATCTGTGATTTCCTGATATATGAAGCAAGGACATATAATCTCAATATAAGTCCTTGTTTGAAGGTTGCAGATTCTTCGCTCCGCACATTTCCTCAAGATAGTTTTTATTATTGGTGTTCTTTAACTAAAATTTTAAACTCTCTAAAATCAATGTTTCTAAAAATAATTCCACAAAACTGAAGAAAGTAATTTTATTATCCTTATTTTCCATGAAACGAATGAAGAAAATGAGAAAAAAAACTGCATGTTTCTTGTTGTGTAAATGGTTATATGTAAAAACT
>MJUU01023488.1:5246-35695 GCA_002080025.1 Modiolus philippinarum
GTAAAGTCTAACAATAAAATTTCCCGTTTATAAAGTAGAAACTATAAACAACGATACATGTTGTAGATGTAGGAACTATGTTCCATTTTAAGCACATGTACACAACAATCAATAACAATGACAAGTACATGGTTCCACGCTGGTGACAAACCTTTGTATCTTTTCAGATAGCTCAGTTGAATTTTAATTACAGTTTTAAACATCTATAATAAAATTAATTTCTGCTTGTCAGTTAAGTGAAAATGTTACGAATTATTTGTAATTAAATGTAGGTGTAAATTTCTCAGTATTGGTGGAAACTGATTCCGATGTCAATTTCCACGTGTCAATGATCTCAATACACATTACATCATTACATCAACACAGGAAGGACAATAAAATAATATATTACAAGCAGCCAAAACATATTCAACTGTTTTGGGAAAATGAATTGATATTTGTGTACTTACGAAGCTCATTTTTTTTCATACTCCTCTTCTTTCCAATAAAATTAAAAAATAATGCAGATGACATAATGAAATGAGCACAGAATTAAAAATAACATAAGAATTTCCATGACGTGTTTTTCACTGGATGCGTGACCTCTAGATCAACCAATGAAAATACGGCTGAAAAGTTATCTAATCATATGAAAGGCCAATGAAATGATAGCATAAAAGTTATCACTAAGTGATACGTAAATTATCTAATAGTGTAAGAAATAGATATTGCTGCCACATCATAAGAGAATTAATATTATTATATTTTACTAAGTAAGGGAAGATTTAATTGGATGAAAGCAATCATGTGACCCCAAAATAACTTAGATGTTTTAGCAAACAACCTCGATATGACATCACTGTGGGAACAACCCTATTGTTTCTCCCTGAACAACCCAGATATGACGTCAAAGAGAGAAAAAAAAACCTTAGGATTCAAAAAGCACTAGCAAATGTCATCAGTCTTCTTTGTGAGATTAAAGCCATAATACGACCTACTGATTTGGAATTAATGAAACTGTTCAAAATATAATTAAACAATTATGGCCCTCTATTAACTCGAAACATCCAGATTTGTCAACCCTTGGAGGGGTGGTTTCCCTCAGGCTGAGCCCTCGGGAAACAACTCTCTCCTCGGGTTGACAAATCTGGATGTTTCCCTTAACAGCGGGCCATAATTGTATATTATCTCCACTTTGACCATGAATAACTATAATGGGGACAACCAACAAATATTTCTCATTTTTAACTTGAACATTAATTTATAAAGAAAACTTTAAAAAAAAATAGCAGTACATGTACTTTTAATTGTAGATTAGCTTTTAACTGTGTACAATGTAAAACTAATAATAATAATAAAACCTTTGGATAAATAGATAAATTTGGACAGCAAACAACAGCTTTCAATCTGTTGGCAATCTCCACACAGACTGGAGCATACATGTTTTTATCTCCTGATCCCCAGGCTCCACCATACACAAACACCACTACTGGCAAGTCTCCATCTTCTAATCTTGGTATATTTGGATAGTATACATCTAAGGTACAATCATTCCTACCATATGGAATGTTCTACAATGTCAAAGATAAAACAATATATTAATAATATCATATTCCTTATTCAAGTGATGAATATACATCTAGTGTAGATTACAACATGATAATGGGCTGTTTGGCCATTTAGGAAATGATTCCTTATCAGCAGCACTAGAACCTAACTAAAGGAAATCCATAAATTTTAAAATGCATAAAATTTATGTGGTCATTTTAAAAACAATTTAATCATTGGTATTTTTTTATTTTATTTTCATTGCACAATGTATTAGATGTGAAACTTTTGTGTGTAACGTTTGTTGTTTTGGCAGAAATACATGACTTTACCTTTGATAAAACTTCTGAGAAGTGACAAAAAAGCACTTGATATTTTCTGGAAGCAGAACAATACAGCACTCTTGAGTCAATTTTTGTTGAAATAAAATATTCCTATAATTTCTGATTTTATCAAGGGGTAAAATTTTGATTATATTTAATCCAAGTATATGATAAATCAAAATGCCCTCCGTCTCTGTTTGGTCACTAACTTGATGTGAAAATTGAAAAATCAAACTGACCATGCTCACTAGAATGTTAAATTGGTGTCATTGACTAAAGCAGTACCAAGTTGGAAATAACAGCCTCCCCACCTGCCAGTGTCAGGCTAATGTTGAGCAGGGCAGGCTTACATTTTCACATCTTTATTCAACAATACTATTGTATATCAATCTGTAATAGCCTGGGGAGGTTTTACCTTGAAAAAGTATTACCTTAAAAAGACAAATCTACTCAATTAATGGAATGAAAAAATTACAACTTAATCAAATCCCCTTTACTTAATTATATCACAATATTTATTTTTAAATGATGTTACTTTAATAATTTGATAAGGTGCATTCTTTTTTCATCAAATATAAACTCTATATAGTCCCTATTTTCATCAACAGATCATGGTAAAACCTCCCCAGGCTATAACAGATTGATATACAATAGTATTGTTGAACAATTCAAAAGGACACTGAGTGTGTTGATTAGTTAACAATAGCAATCCACCAAAAACTTTTTCCAATATATATTGTAGTATAGCTATACTAATCGGTCAAAAATATAATGTGAATAGAATACTCAAATTGTTAAATTGGTTACACAATAGGAACAAGTAGACCGGTAAGGTCATACACAATGGACAATAAGACGTATAGAAATATATTACAATGTTGAATTCAGAGCAGGTTAGACTTTGATGCAAGTTTCCAAACCTGCCGTAAAGAAGACAAACCAAAAAGACCATATAAGATCTATAATGACACACGATTTTTCATTTGCTACAGCAACTTGTTGCAACTTCTGATTACTGTTTTAAGTGTTTATGAAGATGTTTCATGATTGAATGAAATTTACAGACCATAAAATGCTTATCTTTACCTTTCTTATAGTAAATGGATCCATATCTTTATACATTTTCCTCCATTTCAAATAAGGAACAGCATACTTCAATGTAATGTACAGTTTTTGCAGTATAGTGTAATTCATGGCATACACTTTGCGAGGATTTAGTGCTCTGCGATACTTGTTCTTTGTTTGTGGCCATCCATACAGTAAATTACACAGCAAGGATGTTGTATAGGGTATAACCATAGCAGCAGATGACAACAACAAGGTTGTCTGTACAATCTGTTTTATCATTGTTGATGCTGAAATATACATTTATTTTATAATGAATAACTGTGATGAAATCGCAAGATATTCTTACTTTGAGACAGTTCTAAACATTGCCCTAATAGAAAAACTAATAAAACAAAGCTTAAATTCTCACATTCTCAGCAGTTGATTAAATGTAACCAATGGCAATTGATTAAATTTCTGTGAAAGATTTCACATAATTTTAGATTTTTTCGCATTTTACACATATTTCATGGGAGAAAAAATTTCTCATTCAGGTAGGTAAGGAGTTTAAATAATTCTTCACTCTCGATAGTAAAATTTTGATTTTAACATGATCTGGCGCACGTTGAAAATCGAAATTTTACTATCTAAAGGGAAACTAAAGCTGTCGCCCAATGGCACCCAATTATGCTCCCACTCATTGGACCCTGAATCAATATGGCAAATGAAATTTATGTGTGTGTTGACACAATACAGGTGTTGACACAGTAAAAGTATGGACACAATGATATGCCTCCCTTTTTTCCAAAATATATAAAAGGGAAGTTCTAAGCCCAAAAATCAATTCTATGGGTGCTAGGCAATCTTCCTGTAAAGTTTCATCTATTTTGAGGCCCCGCCTTTTTCCAGTTTCCATGGCAACGGCAGACACCCTGAAAATTCTGAGATCCAAAATCATTTCTATGGGTGTGCTAGACATTCTTCTTGTAAAGTTACATCAAATTTGAGGTACTTTGAATTTTACCGCCTTTTTTCAGTTTCCATGGCAACCACAGCCATTTTGAACATTCCAGAAGATATGTGTGCACATCTACTTATTGTAAGCTAGATTCCTTTGAAGTAGTTGGAATTTGTTTGCAAACTTTCTAAACTAGAGAATGTGTCTGTAAGACACGGAATTTATTGCAACAGATTAACTCAAGTCAATCATTCATAAAATTAGTTCAATGTAACTGAATTGTGATGAAATCAAAAATTTAACCAAAGTCAATCAACCATAAAATGTAGGTCATGGTCATTCAATTGTTGGTGAAATGAGCAGATCTCTTTTAGCTGATTGTTACAGTGAAATATTATGATGCTACAATACATAGTAGTTGTTGAGAAAAGGACTTAAACACAAAACTTACCAAAGTCACTGAAGCATAAAATGTAGGTCAAAGCCACCTTACTGTCAATGATTTGGGTAGTACTCATCAAGGGCAATTAATTTGATGAAATATCATTGTCCTACAATGTGAAGTTGTTGAGAAATGGACTTTTTAACACAAAACTTAACCAAAGTCAATGAAGCGTAAAATTTAGGTCAAAGCCACCTAATTGTCAATGATTTGGGTAGTACTCATCAAGGCAATTAATTTGATGAAACATCATTGTCCTACAATGTGAAGTTGTTGAGAAATGGACTTTTTAATGCAAAACTTAACCAAAGTCAATGAAGTGTAAAATGTAGGTCAATCAAAGCCACCTAATTGTCAATGATTTGGGTAGTACTCATCAAGGCATTTAATTTGATGAAATATCATTGTCCTATAATGTGTAGTTGTTGGGAAATGGACTTTAACACAAAACTTAACCAAAGCCCTTGAAGTGTAAAATGTGGGCCAAAGCCACCAAATTGTCAATGATTTGGGTAGTACTCATCAAGGCAATTAATTTGATGAAACATCATTGTCCTATAGCATGTAGTTGTTGAGAAATGGACTTCAACACAAAACTTAACCAGAGTCACTCAACCATGAAATATAGGTCAAAGTATCAAACTGCCTAGTGAACTATGTAGTACTATCCAAGATCTACCTACTGGTCTTCTTTCATTGTTCTATACCTTAGTTTCTGAGAAATGGACTTAAACGCAAAATTCAACCAGACGTACAGACGTATGGACATAAAGACGGACAAGGGTAACACTATATGCCCCTTCCTATTCATGGACGGGGCATAAAAACACGAATAGTTTTGTTTTTCATTCGTACGGATGGACAGACAGACAAGGGTAAGACAATATGCCCACGAATTTTCGTTGCGGGGGCATAAAAATATTTTTAACTCACCCCTACCCAAACATGCCGAATTAAAAACTATATTTAAGCCCTGTTATGTACTTAGGTGTAAGACTAGATATGGCAGTAGTAAACCAACAATAGATGTTCATGAAGTATCCCTGTAAGACCATTTTAACTTTGAAACAAGAGTTACCAAAATTTATAAATTGAATAAACAGCTAGGACAAGTCACATGAAACACCCATCGCTGTAAGTGATTTAGGCAAGTGGTTCTTATTTCAAAATACCATTTACCTAAGAAAAATTTATGACCATAAAGACTGGCTAATCATTTTTAACGAATAACTGCAAAAAATGTGAAGTTAACTGAAGTGAACTGTGACACATGAAAACTTCCCATAAAATTGACAAATTAAGTTCCATAACTCCTGCAAGAAACATAGAAATTTCAGCAGAGTATACAGACTGTAAGATCACATCCAACTGCTCTACAAAGTCTGGAATTAATTGACTGAAGGTCATCAAGTCAGAGTGCGAAAGATTGTTCAAAATTGCTTTAAAAACTAATCCTAGATTCTGATTATCGGAAATATTCAACTCATGATAGAAAAATGCTGTAATTCACTCATGCACTTGATATAATTTCTTTATAGGGTCACCGAGTTCGTTTTTGTGGTTTAGATCGCTGGATAATTGTCCATCTTTCAAATCACGCCTAAAATCATAACTTTTATTGTTTTGACAGCGGGTTTTATCAAGAAAAAAAATCCATTTTTGGTGTGCCTATTCTATGTTAACTACATGTACTAATACCGGTGAAACTAGTTCTGTGACCCTATATAAAATTTTTAACCATTAAAATGGGAATTTCATCGTTTAAAACATATCATTTTTGCAAAAAAAATTGTAGGAAACATTTTCGTAAACGCGCAATTTAAAGACGATTAATATATTATTTTTCTGTACGTTTTACATAGATTCTACATGTATATGAAAACAAAATAACTGATTTATTTTTCAATCAGTCTACCATCATATTTCAAACATTAAAATATCTAAACCGTTTTTATTTCACCTTGGAATTCAGCTTCATTTGATGCACTTGCATGTAAAATTTCATCGAAATCCAAAAACTTTTCATTTTCAAAATTTAGGTACCTATTACCTTAACAACAATGTTGACAACGTCTATTGTGACGTCACTTCCTAGAATGAAATTAAGGAAAATAATTTCAGAGTTAATTTTCACTTTTATTTTATTGAGAAATTTCAATCTTTCACTGAAATCTATATTATAATATAGTTTCATAATTCTTGCAAGAAATACCAAAATTTCCAAAAATTGTATACAGATCATAAGACCATCATAGTTTGAAGTGAACTATCAAATAAGGTGTCAAGTTACAGGGTTACATGTTAAAAGTTGCCATAAAATAGATGGTGAAGTCCACTAACTCATGCAAAAATAAACAAAATTTCAGCAAAAAAATTTAGTTTGTGAGACCATCACATCAAATAGCTCTACAAAGTTTAAAGTGAATTGACCAAACAGTTGTCAAGTTAGAACTTGACATATTAAACAGCCAAATGGACAGACACTTGGACATTAGTATACCATAATATGACACAAGCACATTTGTACATTTGGACAACAGATTAAAACTTGTAAAATTAAGACCATGAACTTTATTTGGTTCACTTAAGCCCCTTTAGCCATTTTGTGTATGCCTATATAAATTCATGGGAGAAAACATCAACAAGTCAGTTGCTTTGTTTCATTGCCTCCTCACTAATCTTATCTAAATTCCATGTTTAATTTTTGTCAATCAGATAGATACTTAAATTTCCAACCGTTAGATTTTGTAATAAATCAGCAAATTTAAGAATGATCACTAATCAGGTTTTTGAAACTGTCTCTGACTTTCAGAATTCTCTTATTTTTTCCATCATGATGCATTCGAAAATTTTACAGACTGACCTCCACTTTTCTTTTCAAAATATGATTGTATACATCGTCAAAAGACTTTTGACAAAATTTGCTGAAATTCTTGATATTCCTGCATTGAATTTAAAAAATTGATTGCCTTAATACAAAGTGAATGAAAAGTCTAGAGAAGTTCAGTTTCCTGCCAAAATTTCAGGCGTTTAAATCTCAAAAAGGACAACACTGACCTACCAATATTTTTTGCTTAAAATAATGTATAATCCATATTCTAATAAATAAAAATATTAATTTTATATAATAAACTTGAGGGGTGACCATCCTTACAGACNTATACGAAAACATCAAATTTAACCCTTTTTGGCCCCTTTTTTAAACACGGGTGGGGCCACAATGACCAAAACTAAGCCAAGCCTTCCTTTTATGCCAAGGAACATTGTGCTAAAATTTCATAAGGATTGGTCAACTGAAACTAAAGTTATTGACCAAAAACAAAAGTGTCTACAGACAACGACGACAACGACAACGACAACGATGACGACGACGACGACAGCACCATACCATTATACGACCGCAAAAATTTTTGCGGTCGTATAAAAAGGACAACACTGATCTACCAATATTTTGCTTAAAATAATGTATAATCCATATTCTGATAAATAAAAATATTAATTTTATATAATAAACTTGAGGGGTGACCATCCTTACAGACTGATCCTATAAGACTGAGGTATGTGTCGCATTGCTTGTTTTTTTCTTTCTAGTTTAGACCAAAAATTGCTCTGTTGTAGTAATTTTTTCACAAAAATTTACACATGTGTAGAATGTGGTTTTTAAGTTACATGTATTTGAATAAATATATTATTGTGGAAAATGGGAGCTAATTCATGGCATATAAGATTAGATATTTCGTTTAATTTCTGTCAATCAATTACAATGAAAAAGCTGTCAAACAACTGTTCCAGCCCAAAATTTATCTTAATCCAATTGACCAGTATTGACCAGCTGCCTAGTATTGACTGGCTTCTTGCCAACCTTGATCTGTGCTTTGTAATGTGCAATCTCTGCTCCATTCAATGCAATCTGGGCCCACATGCAAGCCGGTGTATTTCCAGCAGTTTGAGCTCTTTGTGTGCAGAAAAAACATCATGATCTGCACATGCCTAGGGCACAGATTGACAGAATTCATACCTTGGACCTTTATGCTTATTAGAAACTTGATAACCCTTCGTAGTTTACTGGTTATTATCATCATTAGCTTTTGGTTGGGCACCAATGCATCTCATTATAAAATTCACTGTTAACAGCTCTAAAAGATGATCTTCGTGCTTCCCATAAAATATAGTGCGCAAGTTTCTTTAAAAATTGTATACATTGTGTATTTAAGTTATGTTCTTCATTTTCTTGAGTAGAATACCGTGTTGTTAGATTAAATTGAAAACAATATGCATGTTTATCAAAGTACTCGTTTTTTTTTATATTGTGTCTCTGATCAATGTGCTTGCAGTGCAGTAATTTGTCAAAGATGAAAATAACATTTGTTTATGTGTATTGCATATTTATAGCAATGAAATTGACATGCATATGAAATCACAAAATCAGATTATTTTCACGTATTCATGGTATTACGGAATAACTTAATACATGCAGATGTATGCAGCAGTTCTTTGGATGACTACGAAGTTTTGTCACGAGTAGATTTTCAGGGCTTGCGAGTTTCAGCTCCATCTTTGATTATGATTGTTAGCTCAAGTACAAAATGAAATATGAATAAAAGGGTTACAGGATTTTGAGAATTCAATATGGTTGATTAGATGGTATAAGATCCCTGCAAGTTGAGTGACAAAAACATGGAATCTTTTTCATAGTGCCTATCTAGTGTTCTTGAAATATTTAATAGAAAGGAATGCAACATTAGATAGTTGCAAGTTGTTTTGATATCCCTCATAGTTGAACCCAACTTGAGTTGTAACCATTCAGCTGACAAAATTAAGAACATGGTCCACAAATACACAGGATTTGTAGCAAAGTATAAAGATATCCCTTTTCCCAGTATATCTACATTCATATATTTTGTCATTTCATTTTGTTTATCCTGTAAATAAATATGAAAAATTTCCCACAGTGCTTTTTTCTTCCTCCTGGGGCTCTCGTGCACTTTTTAGTATAACCATATTTTCTATGTAACTAAAGCTTGTTTGTCTATGCTTTCTTGCAGGTATATGTATATTTTAATTGTTATGTGCTTACTATTGATCTGTCTGTGCTTATATTAGTTTTATGTTTTATTTTGTGCATACTATGTCTGTGTAGTCAGCCCAACCCAAAACCACTTGTTTCATAAAAAAATGTCAGTTACTCCCAGCAGAGACATATCATTAAAGAAATTGGCAACTTTACCAATTCTCGTGAAATCACGCAGCTATTGAGACTTCATTAAAACTTGCACTTCATGAACATAACTTGCTAATATCGCGATAATGCATGAAAATATCATTAAAAAAATATCTAAACTCTAACAGGAGGGTAAGATTCTTTTCAGTTTTCATAACTAGGAGGATGTAATCAAGGAAATGAAAGAGGAGTTTCAAAAGTAAACAAGGCACATCACCATCTTTTTCGTCAGATTTCCACATGAAGTCTCCGCTTTATTTGCCAATATCTTTTTCAATAATCAATATGTCTAATTCAAATTTTCGAAACGCCACTATAACATAACTAAGGAAAAAAATTCAGGTTTTCGGTTTAGAAATATGTGGACTAAATTAAAAGTAGTTTAAGATGTTCTGATGTGGCTGTACCATGTTTGTTGTGATTAAATCATTAACAGGTTGGGGAAAATCCACATACGGGTATAATACCTCACTTGGGGTATAATACCCCAAACGGGGTATATTTTTACAGCAATAAAATGACAAATTTTTGAATTTTGACTTTCAACTCAAAAGAGCAACAGTTTATAGCAATACCAACAATTTTTCAACATGTTCAAAAGAAATTATGTAGCTATCATTAACGCAGCAAAAGAAATTAGCCTATGAAATTTGCATTTTTTATATAGGCACATAATTTTCTGAAAACTAAAAATTTGATTGTATGTTTTGGGGGAAAAATAAACTCTTGCCCTTTTGAGTAAACAGTCGAAATTCAGAAATAAGTTATTTTATCACTGTAAAAATATACCCTGTTTGGGGTATTATACCCCAAATGGGGGATTTTCCCCAACCTGATTAATATGGGGTGATAATAGAGTTGCCAATCTCTTTATGTCTCTACTCCAGTTGACATTTTTTTTTGAAACAAGTGCCTGTGGCCAAACCAGCTTGTTACAGTCAGTTTAGACCAATTATCTGTAGTTTACAAAGGGTATCGGGTCTGTTCGCCCAGATTACATGTTCGCCCTGGGTTCGTTCCCCCTGGGTCTGTTCGCCCCTAGAGGTCGTTTGCCCTATTTTTTTGAATAAAAGGTATAAAGCTCAAACCTAGTACTATAACTTATGGTAAAAAAATTTAATTACATTTCATTTATAAAGTCAATCTCAAACTTTGAAATATGTTTATTATTTAGACATAAGGGATTAACAGTTACCAAATTCAATAATGTTATTGATATCGGAGTTTTCCAGAACTGAGATGACGTCACGTGCCTTCACCCACATTTTATTTGTTTTTATCCATTTCAGCAATTCATGGATATTGAATGACTATGTTGATAATTCACAGTGTATTAATGTAATCTATTGTACTGTTGACCAGCGTGAAGTATGCATTTATATAAATTAATAAAAATCTATGGTAAAGTTTATGGAATGGTGATGGTGTCTATCTACTCTGAGTCAGAGGTTGTCCGAAAGGGACGGATGAAGATTCATCGGTAAGGTAAGGTATGGTACACAGTTAGTGCTATTATTTAGATATTGTATAGTTCAAGAGACTCTAATTTACCATTGTCTTACTACGTTTAGGCAGAGTTTCGATGATGCCGCTTGAGAAAAATTTCAACAAATTTCTATTTTTTACATGGAATAAAGATTTATCCCGGTTCAGAATAATGTAAAAGTGTCTGTTTTTTTTTTATATTTAATCTCTGCTGTTATCCACCATATCATCAGATTGTCTCCTCGGTATTCCACTGCCGTTGTTTCCAATCCTCTTGGTTTTTTTGTTATTATGGTAAATTGTGCAAGTAAATTACTCTTTCTGCTTTATCACATATTTATTCTCAAAAAATTTTGTTAAAACAGTTGTAACGGTTGTGCTGTGAAACAGTTATAGAAGACAGTCTGTGCCAAAAACTTTTTCATTCACTAGCCCGAAGGGGCTAGTAAGGTCCCATGTTGTACTAGCCCGAACTCAATTTCACTAGCCTTTATAGAACATTCTTTGTTAAAAAGGTACAATTTTAACTAGCCCACAGGGCTAGTGACTTCAAATTTTTACTAGCCCGAGACTGATTTTACTAGTCTCGGGCGTAGGGCTAGTGGCTAAAGGCACAGACTGAGAAGATGACCTTATTATCTACCCTGAATTTTAGGACTCGTAGAAATAATGAATATGTTATGTAGCGGAGGAAATAACTTTAATTAGTAATGTGAAGAACATTAAATTTAATGCAGAAATCGAACAGTCCGTGTTTAAATACAGAACTTTAAAGTTTGTGACTTTAATTGCAAAATATTTGAAAACAATCATATTTATTTCAGGAAAATAAACTTATACTATATGTTCTATTAGTGACAAATGTTCTTTGTCGGAATTGACCAGAGGATCTGAATGAGAACCTTGCTGTTTGGCTTAGCGACTGCAATCTGCTACTTAAAATTATGTTTTGGAAATTTAGAATATTCATATTTTGATCTGTAATTGTTATTCTTATCTATTTGATGTTGTACTAGTACATTTCCTCCATACCTGCCAACCTCTGAAACCCCTCAGCTATAACAGATGAGGGGGAGATTTTGCGCGAACGACATTTTCAGATCAAATATATGACATGTGCAATGTATACATCTACAAACACCAATAAGAACTAATGATAAATATACTTTATTTCTTCAGTTCATTGTTATATTCCACACAAGCTGATTTTGCCCTTTTCAGAACATCTGAGTCTGGACAATACTCATGACACTCCATATTTTGGTTTTGTTTGGCACAGAGAAGTGAGCATATACATGTACTGTCATTTGCCAGTCTGACCTATGTTCAGTTTGAATTTTTTTTAGCATTGAGAAAATACGCTCACTATCTGCATTACTATTTGGCAGAACAACACACGCCAGAGCTAACTTAGACAAATTGGGATATCTAGGTTGTTTTGAACAGTGCAGATTCATTGCCAATTGGACTCGCTCGTAAAAATTGGAAATCTTTCGTCCAGTCTGATTGGAACTTGCAGCTATATTTCTTTTTTTTTAACACTGCCCGCTGGGCCAGACAAGGACCTCTTTCTTGTTGGAGTTGACTTGACAGAAATGATTTTCGATTACTTATAAATAGATCATGAAAAGTACTCACCAAAGTTTTGAAATTGTTCATTGTTTGTTTACGTCTTATTGAGATTAGTGAAAAGTCCCGAGAGATACGAATGCGGGTCATTGCGGGTTAAAATATCCGAATGCGGGAGATTCTAACTCCCGCGCGGGATCGGACACGAAAGTGGGAGATTTCCGGGATTTCGTCGTTTGTGCGGGAGTCTCCCGCACAAAACGGGAGGGTTGGCAGGGATGATTTCCTCTTTATTAAAATATGTAAAATTAAACTTTTTTTGTATTGTTTTCTACCATAACTCAGATCCCAGAGGAACGAACCGTCTTGATATCATCATTTGGCGTCTGTCTGTCTGTCGTCGCCCGGTATCAAGAAATGTCAGTACACACGAGGGGACGGTGACACAGCGGACACTCGACCCTCCTGTTACAGTTATTACGAATATATATGGCAAACGGACCCAGGGAGAATAAGTATTGGGGCGAACGGACCAAGGTCGAACAGGTAATAGGGCGAACGTGAATCGGGACGAACGGACCCGGATTCTTTACAAAGCTACTAGTTTTATCATCCTGACTACAGCAGTACAGTCAGTTTATCTCATCTCTCCCTCCTTCAGTAGTTTCCTTAGTGTGTCATCATTACAGCATGGGCACAGACGTTTATCTAGTTCCAATGTCAAAGAAAGTTAGATGAAACAAGTCACTGCTTAGTGTTAATGGACAAAAAACTTACATGTATGTGAGAGTAATTTTCTACATTGTGCAGACAACCGGAAACGGAAGTTGATACATGTGAAGGTGAAGGACATTTTGGATATGGCGACGACCAGTCGCATAGTTTCCTACTTATTGTTATTTTCTATTTTTCCATCATTATTCATGCAACAAGGTTACTGTTCGTTTATCTACACCTTAAGCCACTTATTTAATCACCATTCTCACTATGAAAATTGTAAATAAACTTCATTAAGTGCCTTCTTAACGTTTTTGACGTTCACCTTTACAATCATAACAAAGACTTGAAATACGATACAATTTACGCCCACCAAAAGATAGATATTTTTTACTTTATTATTAGGACCAGGCGTTGTACCACTTACAAGTGATTGTCCATAACCTGTTGGATTAGAATGTTAGCTGTCAGTTTTGCATGATTTTCACTTATGATGTGCTCATCACATCTCGGTTGTTTCTCATTCTGTATTTGGATAGACATTGTCAGCCCTAGTCATATACACATTTATTTTGGTGTAGAGTTCAAAACACAGGGACTAGATAGTCCCTGTGATCCTTCTTGATAATATCTCCACTTCCTATTTTATTTTATGAATGAATTGCTGCGGTTGACCTGGGATCAATTGGCTTAAATTGCATCACTGAACATTGTGACGTTAAAAAATCTACATTGTGACATCTGTATCTGTAAGAATACGTCTCGGTATCCCCAGTGGGGTTTGATGAGACGGGAAAGAGTGTCGTTTAGTCGCAAGTAGCTGCTAACGCAGACTTAAAGCCTTCCGCGGAACTAGCATATACTATATTATCCTCTAGGTGGTTCCAGTCTATTGCAGTTTTCACAAGCAGAAAGTTTTGATATTGATCTGTTTTTGCTGATGGTACGACCACTGCGTTTGTGTTATTTCTTTCTTGATTGTCAATGATGTTGTGGGTTTCATGGTCTTTAAATTGTCTAGCTCTACGACAGAGTTTTACGGGAAAATTAACAACTGGAAACTCGGCCAGTAGTTGCATTAATACGAAAATCCCCGTTTTTCACTAAAAAAAAATTCAGAATCACGCAAATATTTTACATCTCTGCGTTTTCGGCACGCAAAGAAATGCCCTGTCCACCGAGTGGAAGTATTTTTTTTACCAAATTTATTCTCATAATTCAGGAATTTTTTTCATTTCCTCTGCATTGTGAAAATTCCAAAAACTTTCTGGTCGATAAAATCACGGAACCACTCACAATATTTAGTCAGCATTGCATCAAAGCCATCCCAAAAAGTTCTAAAATTTCTAAAAATATCGACTATCAAAATGAGAGACAATTTCAAAGTACTAGGATGGCATTCAAATCTCATATCTGCCAAAAAATCAAAGAATTTTACTTTAAGAAAAGTGGGATGAACCTCAAATGATGATAAATTAAAGAATTGGATTTTCTTTTGATCTAGCTTACTGTAGTTTGCCGATTCGACTTCATTAAGATTTGCAAGTCCAGTCTGTTTAAGGCCATTCTGAAATAGCCCCTCATAATGTCGCCCATCAGAATACGGAATTTGTTACATGACCTTCAACTTCACATTTCAGGCTAAAAATAAAATCAATACACAAATGTTTTTCGTCACCATGCATTACAATTTGTAAATATCCAATAGTCTGTAAATTGTTCTCTCTAGGCATTTAGCATCTACATACTAGTGTAGTTTACATTTTATTGTCCAGGAAATACTGTCCAGTGTGTTGTTCTGCTATTTTATTTATATTAAACCCTTGCACACAAACTTTTTAATGATGCACGCAAAATTTTGGAACCTTTGCATTTTTTTCATGCATAAAAATTAAGCTACTGCAACCACTGCTTGTCTATAAGACCACTGACACTACCTACAATACATTCTCTTATCCGACGTGACATTGTAACAGAATATAAGTTCCATCATAAGATTTTTTCCAGAGGAAAAATATTACAAAAAATTTGTTCCATTGGAAAAAATATTATGATGTCTGTTCCTAATGGAATAAATGTTTTATAATATTTGTTCCAATAGGAAGAAATATTATGCCAATGCAGGGTTCTCCCCAGGCCCTTTTAGCGTCGGGGTACCCCTACACTATAATACTGTACCCCGACGCTTTCCTCGGTACCCCTACACTATAATTTTCACCCGACGCTTTCCTACTGGTTGATATTTTTCACGTCCAGTATTACTTTTTTCACGTGACAACATATTTTTTGCTAAGGTAACTTGTTACATAAACAATAAACAAACAGTTTAAGCATACTGTTTCTGCTATTAATGTGACAATTTATTATAATTTCAATAACTGTTCAGCTAAAAAAGGTGCTTGTAGTCGATCTGGCCTAAAACTTGTGCATTTAATAAAGTCACGTGACCTAAGTTTATAAACAATAGGGCGGTTTCCAGTGCACACGATGTGAAAATGAATCTTTAAATTCACCGCCTAGGCGTTGCATGTGGTAATAAAATATTCATGTCGTGATGTTGATTATCATTTCACTCATTAAGTTAAATGAATACATGTGAGATGTTTTCATCCAACGACAAAATCAGAGATTATGAAATTGTCTATGTTGACGGTATACATGAAATACTTGAATAAACTCAGTAATTTGAGTGCTAAATTGACTGAAAAACTTTTCCCTTTGAGCCTTAGCCACAGATACTTTGCAGATGACCCTTCTTATAAAATATAGTGTTGGAGAAACTTGTTTTTTGATTGCACACAAAAAAAGGGGGAGGGTCATTTAGTTGATACGTTTTTGACAAATTGTCTTGCTAAGGACCACTTTCGACACCAGTTTTGAAGTCGAGACATCATTTGGTAAATGGCAGTCAACAACAATTATATCTTTAAGTTATGACATCAATATCTATTTGGAAACCAAATTTCATTGAAATCGGACAATGTTGAATTTTCCCACCTTTTTGGCAGCCATTTTGAAAATGGCAGTCAACAAACAATTTTCAACACCGGTTTTGCTGTAGTGACATCAATATCCACTTGGAAACCAAATTTCATTGAGATCAGACAATGTTGATTTGGCAGCCATTTTGAAAATGGCGGTCAACGAATATTTTTAACATCAGTTTTGAAGTTCTTACATTAACACCTTTTTGGGAACCAAATTTCATTGAAATCGGACAATATTGAATTTTCCTGCCTTTTTGGCAGCCATTTTGAAAATGGTGGTCAACGAAAAATTTTCAACACCGGTTTTGCTGTAGTGACATCAATATCCACTTGGAAACCAAATTTCATTGAAATCGGACAATGTTGAATTTTCCCGCCTTTTTGGCGGCCATTTTGAAAATGGTGGTCAGCGAAAAATTTTCAACACCGGTTTTGAAGTCGCAACAGAAATATCTATTTGGAAACCAAATTTCATTGAAATCGGACAATGCTGAATTTTCCCGCCTTATTTGGCAGCCATTTTGAAAATGGCAGTCAGCGAAAAATTTTCAACATCAGTTTTGAAGTCTCCACAGCATTGCAAACATTTTATCAATTGACACTTAACCTTCATCTTCTATAGTTTTGGAAATAAAAGATGAAAAATATTAAAATTTTGAAAATTCCGTGAAAAAAGGGCAGTAACTCCTACAAGGGTTTTTGGATTATCTTCAAAATTCCAGGATGGGTAGATCTTGACATGCTGAACATTTTTGCAATTTAGTGTTGACTTGTATCTCTTATAGTTTTTCTGATAAAAAATTAATAAAGTTAAAATTTTGCAAATTTTACAGAAAAAGGGCAATAACTCCAAGATAGGTTTTCAGATTTTCTTCAAAATTGCAGTGCAGGTAGATCTTGCTATGCTGATCACTTTTGCCACGTCAGATTTTTGATATCTGTAATGGTTTCTGAGTTATTTGTAAAAAACAGCAATTTACCCCTATGTTCTATTTTTAGTAACAGCAGCCATGTTGTTTGGTCTTCGGACTAATCCAACACATTTTTTAAACTGCATACCCTGGTGATGCTTCAGGCCAAAATTGGTTACAATTGGCTCAGCAGTTTCAGAGGAGAAGATTTTTGAAATTGTTGACGGACGACGGACGCAAAGTGATGGCAAAAGCTCACATGGCCTTTTAGGCCAGGTGAGCTAAAAAGACTGTGGAGTTAATCTTCTTGATCATGTCAATGAAAAACATGTCATACCATATCCTTCTATGAAAGTTGCACCTTATGTTGATTAATTCGTCATGCAGATCATATTACCCGACGCGTCGCATCGCTCAGAAATTTGCCCCTACGTATACTCTATCACAAAATCCTGGGAGAACACTGCAATGTTTAAATATTTGTTCCAATGGAGCTTTTGTCAGGTGGAACAAATATATGTTTAAAACATCACAGTGCTAATTTGACAAATCAGATCAGTCGATTTTAATATTACACCTCCAATATAGGCGGTGACACGATCGATGTTTACCTATATAGCTTATGTTTAAAAATAGATATTTCAAATTGCAATATATTCGGTGTCATAATAACTATCATCTCTGAATTCGGATATGATGTTTATAATGATTGTCTAAATGTATATTCTGATTTTTATCAAAATATCTTGAAAAATGAATGAATAAATTAAAGTTATAATTATATAGATATGTAGTGAAATGCAGACCTTTTGACCGCCTCCACAAGTGAAGTGCCCTGATGTCTGGATAAGAGAATTGTATTCATAATGAAGCTATATATATGTCTCATGCTTAAATGGAATTCACCACTCTGGAAAATTTATGAAAAATTATACCTGCTAAACTGCATATCATAAACAAACACCTTTCTGAATAATAAAGGTTATCAACCCCTGCTAATGTAGAGAGGCTGATTTTAGAGTGTCACATTGGTTGCAATTTTCAGTCATTTCAATAGTGTTGTGTAAATATATTTGCAGTGACACTGTACATGTAGAAACACTTTAGCAGTGCAGGAATATTCAATAAAAAAAATTATTTTGCACAATATAACTTTTTGGATATCAAGTACTTTAACGTCATCAAATTTTGGTAGCTTTATCTTGGTACCCCAAAATGATTAATGGGAATGCCTGTAGCAGACAAACATTAGATATACAAAATTAATTGTGACAATCATTATAGATAATATAAAACTTCTGTATTTATATGACTATTTTTTCATATATATGAAACATTGGAGCTCAACTGTTTACCATTTTGGTCGGAAGGAATATGTTTGGAGAAACCTCTCCAATTAATGATGAACTGATTATCGCCGACAATCAATTAGTGGTCGTTTGAACTTCAACGATCCTATTAATCGATGTCAAAAATAATAATCGATTATCGCCGACGTCGCTGAAAAACATTCCTGGTGTGTCAATTCCAATAACCACTAGCTTTATTCATCAGAATATTTTATGAGAAATGACAAAATTCATGCAAAACTTATGTTACTGTCAACAGTGTTAAAGGGAAACAATACACTTCCTGTAAATCTGTATGTCTGAAGACCCCAAACTTTTCATGAACAACATGTAGGACCACAACAAACCAATATTTAACGGCGAATATATTAACGATACAACAGTGATAAGATGGTGTTAAAGCACAAAAAAAGCAATTTATTTTTTTAAATATAAATTTCTAGTGAGAAGTGAAATGGATTACTAGAGCAGTAGTCAGAAATAAAGTGTATCCTGGTATTCATAAAAGAAAATAAAGGGATGTCTTAACTGAACACATTTTCATGTGTTTCTTAATGTTATTGACTAATGGGGATAAAATTCAGATTTGACTAAACTGTGTGGTAAGATACAGAGGGAATATCGCAAATAAAAATTTAGAACAATTTTTCAAATAAAACTTATTTAAATATTGGAAAAGGCAGCACTTAAAAAAATTCCGATTATAATCGATTATTAATCGATTATAGCTGTCCGATTATTTCTGATGATTGATTATTATTTTTTTCCGATATTCATCACTACTCTCCATTTCCTCAAATACATATTAGTAATATCTGGGGTCTTAAATTCTAATGAAAAAAAAAGAGTCTTAAATAAATTTTCAACTTGCTGGGAGGTCAGCTCGACTGACAAGTTAACTAGCCTGTCACATATTTCACTTGCACTAGACAAGAGGGTAAGAGATTAAATTGAACCCCGGGACAAAATTTAATTATTGATTAAATTTGCATGATTTTTAAATAATTGTAATAGTAATGGAGCCTGTCAGAGACATTGCTAAAAAAAATCCTGTTTTAGCAATTTTGCTTTATTATGAGTCTGATTTATGAGTTCCATGTTTTTATTCTTGTATTACCTGTTTCAGTAAATGGTTTAAAATGTAAATGTGATCCGTGTCCTCCTACTGCTGTGAATGAGACTTGTGAAGCATCAAGTAAATGTTTTACTGCTATAAGGGTGTCATACGAGACTGGTATAGAAGAACATTATTGGACATATGGTTGTTTTTCTGACCATTATAAAGACAGAGATGGCAACTCTGTGTTGCAGGTAATAATATTTCTTGAAAGATTGATTCTGACATTTATTTTATTCTTTTTACATGAATATGAATATTTGTGATTTGAAATGAAATTCTCATTATTGTAAAGCTAGCTATAGGATTAGTTATGAATTTGTGGTGTTATTTATATCACTTTCTGGGCACTGTAATTCCAGAAAGTGAAATATGCTGCCAGAGTTAAATTTGCAATTTAAAATATCACATTTTAACAACTTTACTTTAGTTAAAATTGATTGGCATGTAAAATTAGGCAGTAGCCCTGTGCACACAGGCAGCCTTTTTGCCAGCTGCTTTTTGCATTCATTTTTAATTTTCATATATAAAAGCTCATTAGGTTTTGAATTCATACACATTGTATGGTGTCCAAGGCATTGCCTTCATTATGGTTATATCAGAGGGCTGTTATAAGATACAAAATGCATCTTTTCTAAAGCAAATGTTCTTTTTTTCCATTTTTAACTTTATTCCAATAAAAAAATATATTAATTTTACAAGTAAACAAGAAATTATTCATGTGGCAGAGAAACCGAAGTTTCAAATATTTTTGTTTTCTTTCTATTGTAGTGTAAAGGTCATTTAGTTCCACATGCCATACCCAAAACTATAGAATGTTGTGATGATGGTGATTATTGTAATGCTGATATAGAACCTGATTTAGAAGTGAGGTCTACTCCATCACCAGGTAACTATAGAATGTTTTATTACAAAAATCTTACCTAATTTCAAAAACTTAATATGGTCTCTAGACTGTAAAATTGAGGTCAAGGACTAAAGCCAAGTGGCAGACTGTCATGTACTACCAAAGACCAATCTACATACCAAATATCATTGCCCTACAATTAGTAGGTACTGAGCAACTGACCTAATCACAGAAACTTAACAAGATCACTAGATTCATAAAATTGAGGTCAAAGACAAGTTTCATGTCACAGACTGTCATGTACTACCCAAGGCCATCCTACATACCAAATATTATTGACCTACTAAAAATAGTTACTGGGAAACTGAACTAAGCTCTAAAATTTTACCTGCTCACTAGGCTGTGAAATTG
This sequence comes from Modiolus philippinarum, assembly GCA_002080025.1. NCBI lineage: Eukaryota > Metazoa > Mollusca > Bivalvia > Mytilida > Modiolidae > Modiolus > Modiolus philippinarum. The sequence continues at coordinate 26,158 of MJUU01023488.1, forward strand.
AGGTCATGGGCAAAAGCCATATAGCAGATTGCCATGTACTACTAAAGACCAACCAAATACCAGTTATAATTGAAAAGTGAAAAACTGACCTAATCACAAAAAGTTAACATGAAAGTTTATGCCATACTTTGTATGCCTATTTCTGGCTTTCCACACCTTTAGTTCTGGACAAGACAAAAATAGTAATAAACTTTAGACATAGGAGTAATTTTGGTTGCAAGCTTTATTGATTGGATATGCACATGGACTACAACAGCAGCTATCTGAAATTTTTAGTCATAAACTTTGACGTTCTCCAGAAGATTCTAAAATAAACATCATTATCGCCTTTGTGTCTATGACTACTAACAATTATTATTATAATTTCAGTGTATATAGACATGTTAACAGACCTGGGGTAATTGAAAAATGTAATTGTAATTGACTGTAATTAATTACATTTTCTGATGTAATTGAATGTAATGTGTAATTGAGAGAAAATTCAATTACATGTAATTGTAATTTAATTAATTACAGGGCTGAAAAACCATGTAATTACAATTACTTTTTCAATTACTTTTCAATTACTTGTGAACAAGGTTGATTTACCTACATGTATTTTGAAATTTCTTTGTATAAATTCAAAGACTTTTATTTCAGATAACATTCTAAGGCAAAAGATAGAAAAAATGTTCTCAATACTTTTGTAATATTTCTACTCACATTATCACTTATTTTAAAATAATAGTAATATATGTATTTACAAATGACAATGTTAATTTACTAAATTTAACGACTATCCTATATTTGGATGTATAGTAAAAAATTGAAATTTAAAACACATGCTACATATACATCAGAAAAGGGTCTCATTTTGTTTGTCAAACATTACATTTTTGTGTGTTTTGTATGATTGAGTAGTTCTGTTTTTAAGAATATATTTTCCACTTTGAATTCCACAAAATCGATATGGGAATTTTAGGGCAAAACGCATACAATTTGTACATCAACAATTATATCAATGACATCCAACTTCGTTACTCATATGTGAGGGTTTAATAAATAGTTAGCTCAATATAAATGATGATCTGAAGGTGTTGAGAACCTGAAGATTTGAATTTCAAGTAAAATTGTTGACACATTCCAATATATTGGAATTATTTTGCAATTACACCACTAATTTTACTTCATAATTTTTACCAACAGTTATTTAATGCAAGAGTTGGTTTCAGGCAATTTATCGTCTTTAACCCATGTGACAATTTGAATTTATTTAACCAAATGTACTGGTATTTGTTCTCTTTTTTGTATATAAATAGCATTTTGATGCATATTCATTACCATGTTCATGCTCCTAAACATCAAACATATTTCAAATTATGTATTACTATTCCACATATACACTACACATGAGTTGTTGATATCAGTATCCTAAGTTAATTAAGAGAAATATTATTTAATTCATTAATTGACATTTCCTGTCCTCAAAGGTAAATTACTACACATTTTTAAAGTGTAAAGGCTGTATAAACATACTAATTTGCAGCAGTTAAATTTTACCTATCAAAACAAAATGTCACAAATTAAAGGTTTTAATTGATTTAAAAACCAAAAAAATACATTTTAACAACATGTCAAATTGTGTTAATTTTTCTTTCTTTTTTAAATAATAAAATGGATGAATATATGTAATGATTTAGTGTTTGAAAAATATCTGATTAATATGAATTGTGTATTAAAAACATTATATGTGAAATTCGATATCTCTTAAATTTTGAAAAAAATTTATATCTGCTCAAAACCATAGAAATCACATATGATTTAGAATGTTACGTTTTTTCTTTAATCAAACATAGAATAAAAAAAAAACTGTTAATTTTTTGTAGCTTAATCATCAAGAAATACTTAAATACTTAATGATGAAAATGAAAACAAACAAAAAATAACATCAATGTTTTTTCATGAACATTTACTAAACAATTTTTCAGTTGGGACCATAGAAAAGGGCGACTGACAGATGCAGTCATTTGATTATTAACATGGTCTATAGATTAGACCCCCAATTTTGAAAAGTTGATGGAAATATAAGTTAGCAGACCCAAAATATCTGTAGATTTTACCTTTCATCAAAATCGCTTGTTTAAAATTGTCCTTGGGTTTCGTCCGTTAAAGTTTGGATCATATCATACATATCGTATGAAGTGCCACACTGGAATGTAATTTGTAATTTAATTAATTACTTTCCTAAAGTAATTGTGATTTAATTAATTACAACAAAGAAAATGCTGTAATTGTAATTGTAATTTAATTGAGGAAATTTGAAATGTAATTGTAATTTAATTAATTACATTTCAAAGTAATTGACCCCAGGTCTGGACATGTACAACATATGAGGTTTATAAAGCAGTAAATTGTTTTATTTTCCAGATGAACCCTCTACAGCATCATTAAGTGATATTACACAAATTGCATTAATTGTATCGGTATCTACTTGTCTTATTATATTTATCATCACAATTACTTGTTTATATATAAGGTAAGTAGTGTGTAATCTTTAATATACATTTGTGGGACTTCCATGGGATCAATATGGGGTTTAATGGAGCAATAAAGTAGTATTGAACAAGGCTTTACACATGTTCAATATTATCTTTTGCACTCCCTTTGAATAAAAACAAGCACCATTTTGAAGTAGTGCTTCAGAATTTTAAATGAAAGTAAGGTTCAGGGGTGCTAATATAATGAATACAGTGTCTTTGGTATCACCACCTCTTCCTTGTATAAATATTTAACTGAACAGTTTCATTTACTGTATATTTTGTAAGTGAAGCATTCTTTAGGTGAGGAGGTACAAATACATGTGTATGTATATTTCTGGTAAATATACTACAAAAAGGTGAAAAGAAAAATACTTGTGTTACAGCTTTTACTTTTCATAACTTAAGTTTCAAACTGAATTCTGAAAATGACAGAACAGATTTAACGGGATAATCAAGGTTAATGTCAATCAATTATAATGGCAATATTGTTGTCATCCATTTTGGATATACTGTTTATTTGAGAAGCAAGCCAATGAACATTTTGTGTTTAACATAGAAGGGGAACCAAAATTTGTCAAGCATACACAACATAAGTAATACAGAGTGTCAACTTACATTTTATTATCTCACAGTTTATGATTTTGAACTCTTCTCCTTCTAATTTGGTAATTGACTTGTGTGTGGACACTTTGCAGTATGTAGCAGACATTATAAATACATCTGTTATAACATTCCTACATTGAAAGGATATGGAATAAATGCACACGAGACAAAGTCTCCACATACATGTATATCATCATTTTTAGCTTGGGTTTGGATGCAAAAAATATGAGGCAAGTCATTTTATGATATATATATATTTTGGCATTATTACTGACATTATGGCATGTTACGACAATGTTGTATGCATTGTATAAATAAAAGATCACTGACTAATTACCTTCACATATATCAATTTTCAGATACAAAAGAAATATAGCTCAAAGAGAAATACTGAAAGAAGATATTGGCCAGAGTGAATCCTTCTTATGTAATGGAGATTCACTGAAGTCATATATAGATCATTCTTCAGGAAGTGGCTCAGGGATTCCGTTCTTGGTTTGTATAAGTACATTCAAATTATTACAGTAGCAGATAGAATTTTTAGTCAGTAAATAAAATTGAGGGTCACAGTCAGATTAGCTAAGAATGATGATTTTTGGTTGCAAGTATAAGGCAATTAATATATTTAAATACTTATGAATAGGACTGACTCTTTTATTTGCATAATTTAAGTTGGGGTACTGAAATTATGTACTTGATATTTTCAATACATTGTGTTTGTTAAATATTTTATTAGATAATCTCCCCTGTTTCATCTTTGTTTCAAACATTTAACATCACAATACTATTTTGACTTTTAGATGTAAGAAGTCATCTATTTCATTGCTTTTTTTTCGAAAGATCCATCGACATTTAAATGGTTATACCCTATGATGATCTAATGATTAAAAATCCTTAAGACCATAATAAAAACATTTCTAGATTTTCAACCCCTTTCACTCCAGCCATTAACCCTTACATTTTTTTCTTTCAATTTGAGTTCATTTATTTTCTTCAAATTTTACAGCATTTTTTCTATGGTTGATAAGAATATAAAAAATAAGATTTGCCAGCCCACCATCATTTTTATGCCACACCAAAAAAAGTAGAGGCATATAGTGTTTGGGTCTGTTCGTCAGTTCCAAGTTAGGTTTACCCTTAGGTTTAAGTTTTTTCTGTGAAGGATGTATGCTATTATCATGAAACTTTATATAAATACACATTAGGGTATAATAAAACAAAGATTACAAAAAAAAATTATCCATACAACAAACTTCATGCTTCTCTAATCATTGCAAATTATATCAAACTTAGTCATATTGGTCTAAAAACGGTCTCCTTAAAAAATTATGACTGACAGGTCTGCTTCTTATTTTAAGATGGCTGCCTACAAAAAACATAGTTAAGCATTCAGGCCTTTGTGGAACACAAAGATAATTTTCTCTGCAACTACTAAGCTGATTATAGCCAATTGAAGTATTATACAATAGTCCTTGAATTGTTGCTTTTGAAGATTCTTCAATATAAGTAAGTTTCATCAGAAAAGGGTTTTTTGGGACCTTCATCTTTTATAAACCAGTACATAGTAAATTGATATGTGAAATAATTTGAGACTGTTATAGATTATCAAAAATTTGTTTTTATCTCAACAGGTACAAAGAACTATAGCCAGACAAATAAATTTAGTAAAAAGCATAGGGAAAGGAAGATATGGTGAAGTGTGGAAGGGCAAATGGAGGGAAGAAAATGTGGCAGTTAAAATATTTTTTACAACAGAAGAAGCCAGTTGGTTCAGGGAAACAGAGTTCTACCAAACAGTTTTACTTAGACATGATAATATCCTTGGTAAATGTAAAAAATGGATAACAGGAAACACCTACAATGGCTGAAAATTATAATTCAATGCCACAATCTGCTATGGAATCACACATGAAGAACACGAATAAGACAAAAGACAAACTTAGACAACGATAGGAACTCGGGACAGCCGTACTTGGTACTGGCACTAGCAAAAGCCAGCAGTAGGGTTAAACTGTTTTATGGGTACTCAAACCTCCCCTTTATCTGTCTCGTTTCCCTGTAGTATAATAAACATACGAATAAAACCAAATACAGGTAGACTACTAACTCCATGACCACAATTTTGAAAGGATAGAAAAAACAATACTTAATTTTGAAAGATGGGTCAAGGGGTGCTCGCCGCTAAACTGCTGGCTAGCTCAAGGAGCCTAGTCTGCTGGTAGAACACTGTCGCACTACGGAAGAAAAATCAAACTCAAAACTCCCCGAAAGGTTTGGTCAAGAATCATCATAAATTTCAGTAGACATCGGCAGTATCAGTGAGAGGCCAGTGTGTGTGCAAAATTTTCAGGTCATAAGGTCTCACAGCTAATTTAACGGATGCAAGCAGAATATCTTGTAGATATCCCCTATTACATAAAGAATATAAGTTATGTCCCAGCTTTTCTGGACTTTTAATCAATTTCTGGAATTTCCATACAAACGAGGATTAGAAATGTCCTTAATAATAAGCTGTTTACGAGTAACACCATATTTAGACATCAAATGTTCATATCTATTATAAAACTTCTTAAATGTGTTCAACAACTTATGAAATCTGTAACCCTGTTGTAAAAGTTTGGCTGTGATAGTAAGGTTACGTTAATTAAAATCGTCAAGAGTAGAACAAACTCATGCGAATCATACCAGTTGAGAAATATACACCCCGTAGGATGGAGCTAGAGGGATGTCGCCGTCAAGAAAAGGGAAATTAGTGATAGTGAAATCAAAATCAAATATATTTTTTTGGTTTTTAGCTGAAGATTAACAAATATAAAATAATTCAGATGGACAAGTGAATCGGTGTTAATGTTTACATCATGGAGGAGGTTAAAACTCGTTAAAAACAGCCTTGTATGAAACAGACCTCAGAAACATTAATATTTCATAAAGTTTGAACTACTGTAAGCATTAAAATTTTCGTGTATGGGTAATGTTCACTAAAAGAAAAATCCACAAAAATTTCCTGCAAGCAAAAAGTTTGGTTTTAAAGTGTTCTAGTAAAAGCAAAGGCATCATCAAACTTTTGAAGATTTGACCTTGAAAATTACCCCTCGCTAAATGATAATCCCACAAAATTGTGAAAATTACACCCTGTCAAAATTTTCACATATACCACACTGTAAATTTGGAAATTATCGGATGACTTTATTGTAGATATTCCCTGCCCATTTTGAGCATAGAGAAAACTAATAAAGTGCATTAAAACGAGAGGTTTTATCATTGTGAGCTCTCATCAGTTGCATTTTTTGCAAAAATTATTGTTCTAATTTATGTGTTTACAGCATTTTTAAAATAGTAAAAAATTTATATGACATATGTGTGAATATTGAATCAGCTTTAATGCCAGAGCAAGTTGTTACTTATCAATAGGAAGGTTGTATGTGGAAAAATCATAGTAAACAAAATCAGTGGCACATAAATGTTAATTTCAACCTTTATTCTTTGTCAAAACACAAAGAAAACCTAAAAAAAAATATGCTTGAGTAAATGACCTTACAAACACATGGTAAGGTTAGGCAAATGTGACAAGGCTTTTGCTACCGTTCTATATCTTGAAGTCATCATGATGCATTCTACAATGAGCAAGATGACCAGCTTGAGTGGAAAAACAATGGCAGTAGAATACCATAGGAACAAGGGAAGTGATGATGGCAAAAATCTCCTAAGACATGGCAAAAACAGCAACAGAAAAAAACAAAGAAAAAAACAAGGATGTGAGACAGTCATAATGCACGGAAATAAAAAGATGACATTAAGAACTAAGGCACTCATTCACTTGCTAGATGTCTAACAAACTTTGGTCATATACATGTATATTAGAAAAACTTGCTTTTCTTTTATTTTACAGATTGATGTAAAATTTTTGATAAAAAATATATAGCTCGGATGTTCCTTTACCAAAATTAAAATGCCTGTTTTATGATATTTTTGTAGGATTTATTGCATCGGATATCAAAGGTACAGGATCATGGACACAACTATTTCTCATCACAGACTACCATGAGAATGGCTCACTGTATGATTACCTATCTACACACATACTAGATACAGATGACACACTAAAAATGGCTCATACAATCTCATGTGGACTGACACATTTACACACAGAAATTTTTGGCACAAAAGGTAAAGGTTTACTTTCAACAGACTACTTTTTTCCACTATTGTATTTTGGGATCATGAATGGTAAATCATGGATTTAAACGTCACATTAAGAAAAGAAAAGTGAACAGGATAAACCTGCAGTGAATGTGAAAATTTCATTCACAGGCTCCATCTGCCACCTAGACATACTTGACAAATGTAAACAAGATAGGAATTCTAGATAGCTGGACTTGGGACTGGCACTAGCAAAGCCAACTGTAGGGTTAAACCAGTTTTTAAGGCACCAAATCTTATCATGTTTTAATATTGTATAATAAACATATGAATAAATACAATACAGGTAGATTACAAACTACTAGATCACTATTTTGAACAAGAAAGGAATAGGACAAAATGTAATTAATGACTAAAAACAAATTTTATTAAAAAAAAAGTTTAATGATACAAAAAGTATGACAGTTATTTATACTTTGTCAGTAATTCAGAAATCTTTTCAAGTGACTTTTTCTTAGAAATGGAATAAGATTTTACTAAAAATTTGATGCTTGATAAACTTTATAGAAAAAAAGAAGGGGTACGGGGAATGTGTCAAAGAGACAACGACCCAAAGGGGAGTAATAACAACTCAAAGCCAGTAGTTTTGTAATTCATGTATGATATTTATTATTTCTTTATGCCTATAGGTAAACCAGCTATGGCCCACAGAGATATTAAAAGTAAGAATATTTTGGTGAAGAAAGATGGAAGCTGTTGTATTGCTGATTTAGGACTGGCAGTAAGATACATCAGGTAAAATCTGATAAGGATTTACAAGGTGCAACATGCACTGAAATTAGGACTAAGTTTAAATGGTAAAGTAATGAGAAACATCAGTCACTTATCTCCCTGTACCAAGTTAGTTATATATGGTCAAAGTGGGAATAATTTTAATTCCCCTTTATCACCACGAAAATAACTAGCTTGGTACAGGGAGATAACCCACCGATGTTTTTCATTATTGGGAAACATTTCAAAATTGTCCTAAATATTAAAAAGAAAGATAAAAGGAAACAACTACAACGGCAGAACATCACAATCCCGGGAATTGCACAATAAAAACAGGAATAAAAAGACAAAAAGACTTTTTGTGGATAAATTAGTATCACAAATCACAAGAATTTCATGAGATAGGTCCAAGGCAGACTGTCTAGACATTTTTCTGTGTCTGTGCTTGTTGTATCACTTAGTTTTCCGTGTCCTCCTTAGAAGCATTGTCATTATGACATGCTAACATCAAATTCATACTATAGATGTCATTTGGGATGATGTTTGATTTTAACAAAAAATTTTGAAAGAGGGTTTTTTTGGAGTTCAATACAGTGCAGTACTATTGTGAATTAATGTATGTCTTAGATTGTACTAACATTTTTCAATTTTAATGTTTTCAGTGAAAATAATGAAGTAGATGTTCCACCAAATACTAGACAAGGAACAAAGAGATATATGGCACCAGAAGTATTGGACGAGACATTATTATCACATCATTTTGATGCTTATAGAAAAGCCGATATTTACGCTCTAGGTTTAGTTATCTGGGAGATATGTCGGAGATGTGCTACAAATGGTAAGGAACTTAAATTTTGTCTGGCTAAACAAATGATTTTGCGGTTGTATAATGGCATGTCACTTTTATTTCATTGTTGATATCTGTAGACACCTTGTATACAGTGAATAGCTTTAGTCTCAATTTACTAGTAATTCTAATGGGACTTTAACATACATGTAACATTCCTTGGTATGAAAGGAAGATAGCCTTATTATCTTGGTCTTATGCATTTTTATTGTATGACCTTGTACCACATCTCTACAAAGGCTTATTATCTTGGTCTTATTCATTATCCCCGCACTTTCGAAGAAAGTTCGGGGATATTGTAATACCCTCCGTCTGTCCGTCCGTCCGTCCGTCCGTCCGTCCGTCCGTCACACTTTTCTTGTGACTCAAACTCCTCCTACATTTTTGGATTTAGGGATTTAATTTTGTTGTAGAATTGTTGCATATAGTGTGCAGATGCGCAATAAGCTTTCGGATTTTCGATATTGGTCTTGGTGCAAACAAGAGGCCCCATGATGTCAATTTTTACACATGTGGCATGTGATACAAACTCCTCCTACATTTATGGATTTAGGGATTTAATTTTGTTATAGAATTGTTGCATATAGTCTGCAGATGCGCAATAAGCTTTCGGATTTTTTTAATATTGGTCTTGGTGCAAACAAGAGGCCCCATGATG
>MJUU01023489.1:11733-21935 GCA_002080025.1 Modiolus philippinarum
GAGGAGAAGATGAAAATGTGATTTTCCCATAGGGTCCAATGTTAAACCTAAGTTCCGTGCTGGCGGCCATGTTTTTTATCAGACCGGAACGAAATGGGCAATCTTTGTAAAGGACCTTCAGTACACCATTCCTGCAAAGTCTTGTTGAATTTGCTTCAGTGGTTTCAGAGAGATGATGAAAATGTGATATTTCCCATAGGGCCCAATGTTAAACTATGTTCCGTACTGGTGGTCATGTTTTTTATGGGATCGGAACAAAATGAGCAATCTTTGTTGATGACCTCTAATCCATTATTTATGTAAAGTTTGGTTGAATTTGCTTCAGTGGTTTCAGAGCAAAAAAATGTGATTTTCCATAGTGTTCAATGTTCAAATTATGTTCCGTGTTGGCGGCCATGTTTTTTTATCGGATGGGAAAGAAATTAGCAATCTTTTTTAAGGACCTTTAGTACACCATTGGTTTCAGAGAAAATGAAATTGTGATTTTTATACCCGCTTCCCATCGGGGATAGGGGTATACTGTTTTCGGTCTGTGGGTCCGTCCGTAACACATTTTCGTCGCATTTATCTCAGCAATGGTAAAAGGTACAGATCTGATATTTTGTCAAAAGCTTTGTATATTCATGCCATCTTGTGGGGATGCATTTTTGGACCAATAAAAAAACAACTTCCTGTTTACTGACTTGGTCAATTTTGACATTTGAAGCATTATATATATTCGTCATGCCATATTATGGGATGTGTTTTCAGACCAATCGGAATACTGCTTTCTGTTAACCGACTTAGTCAATTTTTCAAACTTGCAGCATTATACAGTTATTTTTCGTAAAAGTTTTCTCTGCAGTGATATATTATACAGCTTTGAAATTTGGCAAAAATTTTGTATAGTCATCTCATATTGTGGGATGCTTTTTCAGACCAATCGAGACACTACTTCCTGTTCACAGACTTAGTCAATTTTGATGTTCACTTCTGTATTGGGTTCACACACACACACTTGAACTTGCACTTTCCCTCTGTGATTCGGAGTATAATGAGCGGGGGTATAATTGGACGCCATTCGGCGGCAGCTCTTGTTTCCATAGGGTTCAATGTTAAACCTAAGTTCCGCACTGGCGGCCATGTTTTTGTCGAATCGGAAGAAAATGACCAATCTTTGTTAAGGACCTTTAGTACATCAGTCATGTAAAGTTTGGTTGAATTTTCTTCCGTGGTTTCAGAGGAGAAGATGAAAATGTGATATCTCCCATAGGGTCCAATGTTAAACTTAAGTTCCGCGCTGGTGGGCATGTTTTTATCGGATCAGAACGAAATGAGCAATCGTTGTAAAAGACCTTCCATACTAAACTCCTGTAAATTTGGTTGAATTTGCTTCAATGGTTTCAGAGGAGAAGATGAACATGTGAAAAAGTTTTACGGACGGACGACGGACACCAAGTGATGGAAATAGCTCACAGTGTCTTTTTGGGTCAGGTGAGGTAATAACAATATGCATTCCCATTAAAACCAGGCAGTTGATTGATTTAATATTTGCAAACGTTTAGACTTTATCTGCACTGAAGAGACCTAAGTTGTCGAAATGCGCATTTGCAGAAAGTAAATTCACAGTAACTTCTGTTCTTAGTTATTTGCTGCTCAAGAAATCAATAAGAAAATACGTTTTACAGACACAACAGGAGAGATATAACCCAAGGAAGGAGGACAACTGCACCCCTCTGACTATTTCCCCCAGCAGAATTGCCCCCTAATATGATAATTGCTCCCTAGAAAACTATCATTGCCCCCTAAAATGGAAAAATAATTTTATAAAATTATCATTGCTTTATAATTTATACGATCTAATTGATTTCATCAAATTATTTTATGTTATTAAATGATTTCAACAGATTGGACAAAGTATGATTAACAGGACATATCCTCTATTATTAGTATAATAATTGTAGTTCTTAGTAAATGCAAGAGCATTAATGACTCAGTAACTAATGAACTTATCTGAACATAATATCAAGAGATATTGAGTACATACATGTATATATATTATCTCATGCGTATTTACTCCATATTTCTTCATATCTTCATTGTTTTAGCATCTAATTTAGACATTGAAAAAAAGATGTGAAGAAATATGGAGTAGGAATACTGTAGTCCAAACACTAAAAAGACCTTTAAACAATAAACAAGAATCATTGAAAAAAGACGAAAAAACAAAAACACTTCAATACAGAATATTTTTTCAATTGATATTTTATTTAGCCTTCCTATAATAAATAACTTTATTTTTTAATTGGGTCCGTGTTGTTCATCTTTGCGAGTGTCTGTGTGTGTTGTTTTTTCGTTTTTCTTTTCTGTGCCGTACCCATGTTGTGTCTCTGTTTTTTCTTTTTAGTTCCTGATGTTGCCATTGTCCTTGGATTGTTCGGTTTTGGATTGACGGTTCGGTTCTCACTTACTTTTTGTTAATCATGGGAGGGGCAGTTTTTCTGTGAACAGATGTCATNGGGGGGGGGGGGGATTGCAATTGTCCAAGACCTAACCTGCAGATAATTAATTCACTGAATGGCATACAGACAGTTTTTGCACATTGTTAACTTTCCATCAGAAATTTGATACACTTAAGTAACGTACGGATACTTTCTGAATGATGGTTATCAGTCTAAATGCTCTCCATGCAATTGTGCTTACCCAAATGAAATTAAAATGATAAAAGGAAACACCTACAATGTCTGAAAATTACAATAAACGCTGCAATATGCCATTGAACTACACAGGAAAAATTAACACAAATAAGACAAAAGACAAACTTAAACAACGATAAAACAAGTTCACTCTTCTGTTGTGATGTCATCAGTATCCAACGAAACATTATACTAGTTCTTTTCTTTGAGGTTAAATGAGGAAATCTGTCACGTGATTAAACCAGAAAAATAGAGGGAACAGTTTAAAATGCTCAGAATAGAATGAAATTTGACAGGAAAGTTACTAAGCATGTGTAGAAACGAGTTTTGATGTTTAAAAATATCAAAATGGCGATCGTTGCTATGGGAACAGAAATTTGCTGGAAAATCTCAAATTGCTTCTGATTGGTGAAATTCGACAGAAAGGTTACTTAGGATGTGTGGGAACGAGCTTTGGTCTTAAAAATATCGAAATGGCGATCGTTGCATTGGAAACGAACAAAAAAAAACAAACAAAGACGGAAAAAATAAAAATTGCTTCAAGTGGGATGAAAAAAAGGAGATTATTTTAAAATTAGGTGATAAAAGGGAAAAATAATAATGAAAAAGAGGAAAATGAATGTAAAATTAAATAAAATATGGAGATAGTTGTGAAGAAGTAAATAATACACACAGGGTAAAAAAAAGAATGAAACACAAAAATTGTGGGGAGTGGAAAGTGTACAGGTTTCTCTCCCCCTTCCAATATTGATAGAAACCAACTTTTGTTGATTTCCGTTTTATACAGATCACTCTCAAAAATTTGTAACAAGATGATATGAGAAATATACAGCATATTAGGTCACTCCCGGTCAAAATGGTGGCCATCTGAAAACACACACTGCTTCCAGTCCTGCATTCCCTTCTTTACTACTGTAAAGGACTCCTAAGGGATCAAGTGTCGAACTATCATACAGCATATCATATAATTCGAATTTGTAAATGACAACCTTTTTGTATTTATTTTTAACAGTAGGCAAGAAAGTATCCACTTCCGGTTTGGCATGTGCAACTTACATCTACCTGTTCTAGTCCAGTGAAGACAGTAAACAGTCACATGACTATGGTAGTTTGGTTTTGATGCCAAAAGTGCAGCCTGTGAAATACTTCCGGTTTTTGTACAAGGGCCATAGTTTCGTTTAGAGGAGGGCAATGTTGTCAACGTTGAATTCTTGTAGGTCTCTTTAAAGCCAGGTTTGCTTTACTGAGTTTTTCATATATTATTATTGTGATTTCTTATTCTATATTCAATAAAAAATCAAACTTTCGAATGGCACAATTTTTTTCATGGCATGAAATAAGTTCAGACAAGGGCATAAAGAATGCAAGTTAACAGAGTATTGTGGTTTTGGAGCTACGAGGTGGAAAGATCGAAGTCTATTCTATGTTAAATTTTCAATAGTCACAGCTTATACCATTGATGGTTATTTTCCCCTATTTACAACATGCATATAACAGTCTAGCCTAATATATCGTTGCTGTTGATACCAATGGTCATGAGCACCAAGGGCAAGTCATTTTTGCCCTATATATCTCGAGAAACGCCTGGTAAGGGGGTTTACCAACTACTTTTTTTGCTGCAATATATCCAAAACAAAAGAAATTTAAATGTTTTTTTCTGGGTATGGTGTCCTCATTTACCTCATTTACACAGTCGTGTACGACAAAACATTTATGCTTTTACAGCTATCTCTTTTATAGCTTTTCATCTTAAGTTTCTTCATTCCAATATCAATAACATAATTTTAGCCTCTCCCAGTATGCATATGAGTGTTAAAAGCTTTTATTTTTGTATTATGCATGCATTCTTCATATTATGAACAGTTCCAGTTTGGTGGAATAGATTACAAAACACCGACAAAAGAAACACGTGGTATGGTATCCATTGGCATGACATATAGCAGTTAAAACTTTTTTGTTATATTGTTATATAAATATAGCATGATGACAAGTTATGACAGAGTATACAGGGTTTTACTCAGCACCTAGGTGTTCCCTTTATCTAAGAAAAATTTTTTGTCAAATCAAGTTTCTCCTTGCATCTTTTTCCAATCAATTCTCTGTGTATTCAGGCGATACATTCTTTGTTTCCTTTTATTTATTCCCTCTTTTACTTTTTAGGGCCACTTAGGGCTGGCTATTTGGTGTGAGGCTCCTCACTGTGTTGAACACCGTACAGTGACCTCTAGATGCGTTGTTTCGGATGGTTTTAACCTGCAGATGGGATGATGTCTCCTTGACATTTACCCATTTTCCTTTCCTTTTCTTATTAACTATGAATGATTCTTGAAAACTAATCACGTCCCATGCATACTGAGGTTCAACAAATGATCAAAAACTATACTCCTTTCTATACCCTAACACAAATCGTCTTGATGAATTGCTAACGCCATATTAATTGCATTTGTTTTAACAGGTTATACATTTTACTTGCCTTAAACAGCTTCGAAGAGGGAAAGAATTACTGATAAATCATGCCCGATTATTCTTCCCGAACATACTGTCAATAAAATTTTTTAGGCTATATAAGACATACTTGAATTTCACTATATATCATTTGTTTCGTAAAATTTCAAGCATATCTAGATTTGCAATTACAAGTAATAGCTGATGTCGCCCCTGGTAGCCAATTCGACGATTCCATCTTGTTCAAAGAATCAAAATCTACCACAAATTAAGTTTTATTGAACATTGTCAAAGTTTTTAAATTTTTTTTGACATTTTAGAGGCCATCTTAGAAACGGCAATCATTTTGCAATTTTTTGATGGTGATATCACTTTTTGCCAAGTAGATCTATGAACAAATCCGAACATTTTATTAAGGTAAAAATTCATCATAATTTCCTTCATGTGGGGACCTTTTGAGGTCTTTAGCCCCCGCCACCTCCCCCTTTTCATGGGTATAGGAAGTTGTTTTTACGGTCCTACGCTCTAGGATAACCGTATGGGCTTATTGAACAAAATATATCTTCGGCAAAAAAATGAGTATTTTTCGCGAGCGGCTGGGGACTAAAACAGATATGTCAGGGGGATCCCATAGGGGGATGTGCCCCCCTCTGTCATGGTGGTTCGAAGGGGGCGTTAGCCCCCTCGCCGTCAGGCAAGCATGGGGACAATAAATCTTAACTAAATAGTCTAGCCTATAGCTCAAAAGGTTGATTTTTGAATTTAATGTCTTGTATGGAGTAGTAGATACAGCCAAAATTTAAAAAAAAAAGTTTGAAGCCTGATTTTGAAGGGGAAAAATTGTTTTGACAAAGACGGCCATTTTGAAACAGAAATTTTCATGAAAGGTAAATCTCATCATAATTAAGTTTTTGACCAAATGTGAAATTAATCATACAAATGACAGCAATGAACATTCAGATTAAATTTTCAATCAGAAAATCTGCGCATTTGTTGGACATCTTGAAAAATCTATGTTTGGATAGATTTGATCCACTATTCATCCTTAAAATTTCTATAGAAGGTTTTATGAAAGTGTTTGCAGTGGTTTAAGAGATAATTGGGTCTGAGTGTGTGAAGGTACATTTGCAAAATTTGGCAAAAAATCGTTTTTGGCAGCCATTTTGAAAATAACGGCCATTTTGAAAAACAAAATTGTTTTATGCACATCTACTTGTGGTGATCCAGCCTTGTGCCAAATATGAATTTATTCTGTCCAGGCATTTCTGAGAACTTGTCCGGACAAACTTTTCCAGAACAATAACAATATGTAGTCCTGACTACTTTTGGGGCAACATAATGAAAGCGGCAATCTTGGAATTTTTTCAGCAAAAATTTCTTCCTCTCGTCTTACTGGAAATTTCAACAAAATATGATCAATTTCTGTACAGCAATCGCTGAAATATCAAATAAAGTAGAAATTTTTTACGTGTTTTTGGCGGCCATCTATCTTGAAAACGGCAGCCATATTTTATTTTTTTTTTTTCGACAGATTCCGCCGTATGATCATTTTAAACATCTCTACCAACTTTCATGAAAATCTGTCAAGGCATTTGTGAGATAACTGATCGGTAGTTTTTAAACGTAAACTGGCGACAATCTTGAAAATGATGGCCATTTCGAATCCGAAAATGAAAGGTAAAACTCACCATAATTAAACTTTTGACCAAAACTGAAATTTTTCATACAAATGGAGCAAAGAAAATTCAGATCAAAAAATTTCAATCAGACAAATCTGCGCATTTGTCGGCCATTTTGACATTTTATTTTTGGATAGATTTGATTAACTATTCATACTTAACATTTCTATAGAAGGTTTTATGAAAGTACATGCCGTGGTTTAAAAGATAATTGGCTCTGAGTGTGTGAAGGTACATTTGCAAAATTCGGCAAAAAATGGTTTTTTGGCAGCTATTTTGAAAATAACGGCCATTTTGAAAATTGTTTTATTTATATCTACTTGTGGTGATCCAGCCTTGTGCCTGTGAATTGATTCTGTTTAGGCATCCCTGAGAACTCGCCCGGACAATTTTTTTCCAGAACAATAACAATATGCCGTCCCGACTACGTCTGGGGCTTCATAATTAATTCCCTAAAATTATGTTTTTTTTCAGAATAGGAATTTTAAGATAATGGTTATCACCACTATGACAAAATGAATGTAAATCGAATTGTTTATTCTATAATAGAATTGTGTGTAAATGTAAATTTGCCTTTGATTAACTATATGCACTGTAGTAGTTTGTATACTGCATTATTTTATCATCAGACAAGAAACTGTTGTCACTGGCAAATGTGATACAACAATGACATTACAAAGTAGCATTGAATTTCAAGTAATGTGAAGTCTCCAATGAATTGCTAACGAGATTCAAGATCTATTTAGTATTTCATTTGTATGCGATGAAATGCATAAAACATGAAATTCGTTTGAAAATCGGGATGTAACCATTACTTTTGCTGTATAAACTAGACAGCTATACGCCTCCATATAACATACTGTTGGAATGGATCATGTTAACATTGTCAAATTTACAACGTTTTAAATTTTTCAGGAGATTACACCACCTTCAAAAAAAAAAAAGTATCTGCACTAAGTCAATGCTTCAGTGATTCATTTAGCCAATTCAATAAATGTGCCCCATCCTGATCGATAAGATAGACACTGTTACATGTTTCTTTACCTACTTCTAGCAGCGTCAAAACAGACAAATCTCTATACATTGTTCATGATTTACACAATTTCTTTCATACTTTTTACAACGTAAATAATTAAGCTACCTACTGCATTCGGAGTACATAACGCAAGAGAAATATACGGCTTAGATTGAAACGTTTGGAAAGCAATAACTTGTTTCAACCTTTTCAAAAGAAATTTATAAAAAAAGACATATGTTGTATTTTCTGTATACTATTAGCCAAAACACATTTACGAATACACAATTCATCGTCGAACCTAAAAACCAAAAACAAAAGAATACGTTTCTGATATATCCTCAAGACTTAACTTGTCCCTAAAAGCTCCAGGAAAACTCCTTAACAGTAAAATCATTTCATGTATCACATATACAGCCCCGTGCTTCATAAACAAAAACAAGGTATGATGCCTTATCCCAGATACATGTAACATATACGTACAAAGAAGCGTAATTTCTCCATATTCAAGTTTCACAATCTACAGGACAGGTTTAACTATGACTCATGAATTCCTAAAGTTGTAAGATCGGGCGCGTCGACAGCGTAAGCCATCTTTCAGTTGTATGTGAAAACTTACTGAAACATGCATAGGTAGGCTCTTTGAGCTAGTTGGCATTTTATCAGCGAATACTCTTTGACAAATCTTTCTTAATTATTTACGTTTTGCCCTTTCTTTTCCTTTTCAAGCTATTGGACTTGTGGTCTACCTGCAGTTTTGGTATTGTAACGTGCAGGGGAAAGTAGACATCGGAACTTAAAAACGTCTTACTGCTTGACCATACAATTTAATGCAAATGAAAACCATATTTTTCAGACATCTCTATTAACTCAAGAAGACTTTGAAGTGATCAACGCGAGCTATTACTTATTTATTTCAAACACTATGTCAGTAATATTGTTTCTGTAAATAGGTACAATATCATACGAGGGAACAATCTATCCAATGCCAAATTAGAAACTGAAACAACTTGAATTTCGTCACAGTATGTGTTTTGTACTATTGTAGGGAAGGGGAAGCTTGGGTACCATTAAACCGGTTTAACCCTAGCTTTTGCCCATTTCACTACCAAGTCCGGCTAATCCGAGTTCCTTTTGTTATTAACTTTTGTTAAAAACATATGTGTTTTTCTCATACAGTTGCCTTTTTGATTGTGATTTGTGGTTGTTATTTTCGGCCATTATAGACCAGTGGTTACTATTATCTATTGTCTTTAATGGTATTACAATAGACTCTGTGTAGAATATAAACATATTTAGACGTTATCAAAGATCTTGTTAAATCAGAGACATGACTCAACTCAATTGACAAATTGGAGCAAAATACACATGTACCAAGCTTCAGAATTTCATACATGTACAAAGGAAAATACGGAAAACTTATTTCTAATTTCAATGATAACAGTAGATATATTGACGATATCCTTACTATTTACAGTCCCAATTTTTTTTATTATGCCAGAAGATCTGAAATTAAATAAAGCTAACAATGACTCAAAATACTATCCTTTTCTGGATCTAGCTATCATTATTGATTCTGGTAAAAAAAAAACTAAACTATATGATAAAACGGATGATTTTGATTTTACTTAAAATTTTCCCATTTCCCTTTCCTTGACGGCGACATTCCTCTAGCTCCATCGTAAGGGGTGTATATTTCTCAACTAGAACGATTCGCACGCTTTGTTCTAATCTTGACGATTTAAATGAACGTAAACTTACTATAGCAGCCAAACTTTTACAACAGGGTTACATATTTCATATGTTCTTGAATACATTGAAGAAGTTTTATAATAGATATGCACATTTGATGTCTAAATATTACGTTACTCGTAAACAGCTTATTACTAAAGGGCATCCTCGTTTTTTACGGATTTTTTTTTAAAATGCCAGAAATTGATTAAAAAGTCCAGAAAGCTGGGACGTAACCTACATTCTTTACGTAAAAGGGGATATTGACAAGATACTTGAATCCGTAAAATTAGCTTAGAGATCTAGTGACCTGAAAATTTTACACACATACTGGCTTTTCACTGATACTGCCGTTTTCTACTGAATCTTGACCAAACCCTTCGGGAAGTTTGATGCGACAGTGTTTTACCAAAAGACTAGGCAGTTAAGCGGCGAGCACCCCTTGACCAATCAAAATTAGTTATTGTCATTTTCTCTGCTTTCAAAATTGTGGTCATGGAGTTAGTAGCCTACCGGTATTGGGTTTTACTCGTATGTTTACTATACTACAGGGAAAAGGGACATATAAAGATGAGGTTTGGGTACCCATAAAGCGGTTAAACCCTACCTGACTTTTTCTACCAAGTCCGGCTGTCCCGAGTTCCTATTGTTGTTTAC
>MJUU01023489.1:21979-41805 GCA_002080025.1 Modiolus philippinarum
ACTACAAATGTATTCGGGACATTAGATGTAGTATTGCTGTAACATTTGAAATAAACCTTACAAATTGTACATATTGTAGAATGTGGAATAGGTTATATGCAAACTCAGTATTTTGGCAATTAGGTAAAATAACTCAAATTGGATATTCTCTATCTATTACAGGCCAATATAACCTTTGCAATTTTATGACTTTAACAATCACAGCTGTCTGAATAACAAGCAAACTATTTTTCTTTGCACCTTTTGACTTTCAAAACACTTTCTGTGATATTATTAATGTCGGTAGCATTAAAGTAATGCTCTTATACATAATCTACTCCCGCCATGGCCAACATTATATCTATACGTAGATGGTTCAATTAGGAAAACCACTTGTCGTAATCTGGTTATTAAAATACCAATATATACAACAAATGTAGCATTATCAAGGGGGTGTCTGAAAAACTAGATTACAGCTAGTCTAAATTTTTCAGTCATATTCGCAATAATGTTTCCTTTTCTAATATATGGAAACTTAACTACTGTACAATTTGGATATGGCTCTTTTTTATGGGCGTTCTACGTTTGCGCCAATTTACCGTTCATTTGCGCCTATATTACGTTTGCGCCAGTACTTTTTCTGAAATGTATATAAAAAGTGCCAAAATTAAAGCAATACATTTGTGTTCTCTTTATTTTTTTTTAAAGAAATGACTTCCCTCATCTTTTATCTGGGCTTAGGACCAGCAGGAATGTATAGAACCTTGCGGAGTTTAAGTCAATTTAATGTTTAAAATGTTTCGTGTTCGTTAAAAGTATATTGCGTAAAAATTGTTTAAAATGTTAAAACTATAATACACTGTTAATTTCACCAACGGTGGACATTTGTGGATAACACCAAAGACGAAATGCTGTCTGTTGATCTAAACCGATACAAGTTTACTGTTCATATCCAATAAAAACTTTGTTACATTGGCAAATCATAGCACATATACCGTCTTTAAAATGAATTTATTTACGCGAGTAATTATTCATATAGTGAAATTAAAGATAAAAGTAAAGGGCATATTAATTGCACATAAGAAAATGCTATTCCCAGAAGTAACCAAGGGGTCAATTTCAAGTGTCACTTTCAATTTCGACTAAAGAACTAGCCATGTCATTGTTTCTACCAAAACAAATTTATCATAGAAAAAAGTGTTTCTTGGTACAGATGATGTCTGTTTTCTAAACTGTATGCAGTGTAATGAAATGGAATGCATTATTTATTTCTCAGTACTACAGGGACATCCATACTCTATTTTTAACTACATGTATTTCAACATGCAACTAGAAAGGAATACTGATTAACAATTTCATTAGGTTTTAATTGCTGTTGAGTTGCTACCGGACAGTGATGCAGTGGAAGGAGAAAATTGTCATCCCGTAGAACCGGCTTCAACCCCGCGATACCTGTACTTATTGAAAAAATACCGCGGTTCAATATTTGTCCTGTGATTTAGCACGAACTTTGTCCTTTTACTTTTTGGATTTCGCTTTCTGGTAATTGTGTTCCGTAATTTTATTTTTACCACAATGCACATCTATGCATTTGTATACCAAGGCCAACACAAACCATGGACTTAAAAATTGTTTTTGTCTCAGGGTTAGCAAACGACATTAACCAATCAGCTACCGAACAGATCTTTCAAAAACGTATATACCTCACTTACCGTGTGACGGGTGCTGTTAACAGAGCAGGGCTTGCTTACCCTTCCGGAGCACCTGATGTCACTCTCAGTTTCCCTGGGGTTCACACTGTGAGTGCCTTTATTTTGAATGCTGTGATTTTTATTTCTGTGCTTTGTATCTGTCTAACGTCATTGTTTTCAGTGTTCTCGTTTTGGCCATGTCTTTGGACTTCGATTTTTTGTAAATTTCACTCCTTTGTTCCTTCGGTATTCTACTGCCGTTGTTTTATTTCTAAGTACTACAGGGACGTTTATACTCTATTGTTTAACTACTAATAACTATATACCGAAGTTACTATAATTTTACTGTACTTTTATCTGCAATGTATTTACATGTATTGCATTATGCAACTAGAAAGGAATACTGATTAACAATTTCATTAGTTTTTAATTGGTACTTTGATTAACATTTCTTTTCAGCGTATACGACCTTTCAATAGCAGTTGCTGTTTAGTTGCTACTGGACAGTACTGCAGTGGAAGGGGACAACTGTCGTCCGATAGAACCGGCTTAACCCATCGATACCTGTACTTATTTAAAATCAACCGCGGTGTTTAATATTTGTCCTACGATTTAGCGCGAACTTTGTCCTTTCACTTTTTGGATTTCGCTTTCTGGTAATTGTGTTCCGTAATTTTATTTTTACCACAATGCACATCTATGCTATTGTATACCACGGCCATTAGAATATGGTGATCGGGCAATGTATGAAAGCGTCCATAGAATTTCGCAATGTCTACCTAAAGCATTCCCATCCTTTAAATCGTTTCATAACTGAAAATTTAATTAACAGTAACTTCGGTATTTTGTTATTTAATACCACTGGCCGATGCCTCTGCTGATGGACTTTGAGTTCCCGAGGATGTTCACCAACCCAGTAACTAGTACCGCGGTGCTGGCCCGAAAACCAATTTTATTTGATAACTTTTAATATCTAAATTTATGAAAATTTGGCTATAACCTGAGGAATATCTCACTCCTGCATAGCTGTAACCTGAGCTGATTTTAACTTTCCTTTATGAATCCTATTGGTAAATTGTTCTCTGTCAGCTTCTACATATAATTTGGTTTTATGGAAGTCCAAATGTTTTGATTTCATCTGTACTGAAGATACATTAGTTGTCAAAATGAGCACTTGCAGAAACTAAATTAACAGTGACTTTAGTCTTTTATTGTTAATCTGACTTTCGAACTGAAATTGTCCATTTCGACATATTAAATTTCCAATGATGGGTTATGCCCTCAAAGCAATGGACGCTTAGGCTTTAGACACACATGGACACTTTCTCAACGGTGTTCATGTTAATATGTCGGTAGAGATTTTCTGCTTTGTATTTTAAACGTGTTATGAGAATTGAATAAAGGCAGGTTAAGCTTCTCGGTTCTTTGGGATATCAGTCACATCCTTTTCAGCTGATTTGGAACTGCATGTGCGTAATTTGGACCATTTTAAGGAAATTTCCAAGATCCTGAAAAAGTCAACAAGACTAGCAGATATGCTTTGATCTTCTTTGGCCATTGATATCTTATCACATTCTTGACAAGCATAACACAATCTGGAATGGCTGACAACAATCAGTCGTATTTCAAGATAACTGCTTTCTAGGACGATCAAGACCTGTTCTATTAAGATCCAACAAGATCAAGGTCGATCAAGATGTTTAAAGAAGTCTAGATCAAACAAGATCAAATCAAGATCTTGCTTGATCTCAACAAGCTTAAATCGTTTTGATTGTTCCTGATCACTATTAACGAGTGTATCTAGTTTAATCTGAACGTCTTGATCGTCCTTGAAATCAAATTTTTTTAAAACTACCTTAAAATATCTTGCACGTTTGTAACAAAATTGTGTTAAGCCTGTTAAGACCGTGATGAAATCGAAATGGCCAAACAAGATCATAACATATCTGCTAGTGCAAGGATCATCCAATAAAAATATAATGATCTATTCTAATATGACTCTCTTCTTTGGCTTTGGAAACACAGCATTGTACTAATTCCAACAATATTTTTTAGCACATGCGTATATCTTCTGAAAAAGGACATTCGAAATGTACAGTTTCATGTGTTATTCACTCAATATTCATGTGTAAATAAATTTTTAAATAATTAATCACCCAAAAGCTGCAACACATAATGTCAATAATAGAAATTTACAACAGTTACTAAATTTAAGACTCGGAACTGAAACTGACATAACCGTAACCTAGCAACAAATGTGTTGTTTTTATGAAATTTTATCTATGTTGTATATCATGCTCTACAATTAAGATAAAAAAAATTAATTTTTAACGTTAATAAAATTATTAATTTGACTTTTATTCCCTTTCTTTTCTTTTTTGGCTTCAAATATAACATAACTAAGCAGTCATATAAATCAGAAATACAACCAGCTCATATTAATAACCGCTTCGATTTTGAAATATCCGTATTTTATATTTTTACAACATATTATTTTTATCAATTCATCAGTTTATGAACGACTTGTTACAATGAAATAACGAATATAGGTTTCTCTATGTCTATTTATGTGTGTTTACGTGCAGTTTTCCGACATATTTCAATTCTAGTGTCGAACCCAACATTGCCCTCTAAGAGCCACTTCGAATGTTCAAAACGTTGCTAAATAGATTAGAGTCGAAATAGATTATTGCAATTGGGCTCTATGCGGATTAGAACATGGTCAGACCTTATATTTGTCTTTATTTTATACCTCACTATCGCTCGGTATAAAATATTAACAAATATAAGGTCTGCCCATGTTCTAATTCGCATAGAGCCTGCTTGCAATAATCTATTTCTTAAAAAACGAAGCTTTCAGCGACTTTTGTACATTTCAAGGTGTTTATTGAATTGACATTTAATAATACCATGCTTACAACGTAAGTTTTCAGAAATATAGCTTCCTTTAACCAGATAGCAGTTTTAATAACAAAATACCGAAGTTACTGTTAATTTATTTTCTACAAATGCGCATTTTGACAACTTATGTCTCATCAGTGTAATTATTTCCAAATCACCAATCTAAAAATAAGTTATCCTGTCCTTAATTAAGATAGCAACTGAAGCTTTATAAACTAAATCAATCATGTGACATAAACAAAATTGATTCAGCGTTACTGTAGCGAACGTTATTACGTATTTAATGACTCTGACATCTTTTTTAAATATGTTTTGTAAATTACTGAATTTTTAAAATAAAATATTCAAATGACGTGAAATCAAAGTCTTTGTTCTAGGATTTTACCCTTTATGTTTTTCTCAAGAATAAGGATTATATATTTTATATTGAGTCAACATTATGACGAAACAACAGTATCATTAAATGACAAAGATTTTGCATGACTTGTGGTATGCCTAGCTTAAGAAACAACACGCTCCAAGCACTAGACTTTAAGTATTGAAGCGGGACATTAAAAGAACAATACAATGCAAAAGTATTGGTAAATTCCTAACGGGGACGTGTGGGGGTGTTACATTAATTTTCTCCAGAGAAAATTCAACACCTAATCAGTCTTGCTACTGCAGCTCGAAAAAACCTCATGACGTAACGTTGCTTTAGAT
This sequence comes from Modiolus philippinarum, assembly GCA_002080025.1. Taxonomy (NCBI): domain Eukaryota; kingdom Metazoa; phylum Mollusca; class Bivalvia; order Mytilida; family Modiolidae; genus Modiolus; species Modiolus philippinarum. The sequence goes on from MJUU01023489.1 coordinate 27,253, forward strand.
ACATCATGTATATGCCAATCTTTAGCAGCATCACACTCAAAGCACTGGACTTTCAGTCTGCCACTTGCACATCTACATTTAAAATTGCTACTTAAAAGCAATCTTGATCGGATCATAAGACCACAAATTGCAAAATTCACAAAAAATCCCTAAACTAATCCAAACTACATGTAACACAGTATAAAACATTGCCGACCGCAGTGATCCTGACTTGAAACAGATATTTAAAAAGAAATGGTTTGTTAAACCGATTTTATGGCGCGAACCCTACCCCGATTTCCATTATAGTAGTGGGCGGTAACAACTCGCTGATAATTGCTATTGACAGATGGTATGATAATAAGATGTTATTCCCAGTCCTAAGAAGAAATGAGGTTGTGAAAGATCTGTTGTATGCCCGAATGCTAAAAACATGGTACCTGAAACCCCATCAACACCACCCACTCCCCCCATCCCCCATCCCCCCGATAAAAAAAACAGGATGAAAGTTTGAAACATAGATATCCAGTACAAAGTATAAAAGCTAGTCTTGAAAACCAGTTTGGGCGGAAACTTCATTTTTTTTCAACAAGGGACTAATATCTATTCAAACTTCTTTAATGATCGCATGAAACAGAAACGGAAGCTTTATTAATAAGACAGTCACGAAGATTAGGTCTAATTGGAAAGTCTGTGTAATTTGTGCTAACTCTAACATAACGAATCATGAGTGAAACAAACATACTGTAAGAGGAAAAGTTTGAATATTGCTGCCCTGTGACGTAAATTGTTAATCATTGAAATTTAAATCATTCCCTTTGTATTAAACTTAAGTAAAAGTTGTAGATTTAAAAAAACAATAGAAATGGCAAGTGCAATACAAACAACCATTTAACAAATAAAAATAAAGAAGTGAAAATGAGCAAGACTGCCACAAAACTAAAGCACCAACATAACCAACCCCAAAGACGAAGAAAAAAAAAACAGAGGTGAACAGTAAATTATTATCGAATTGACTCAATATTGTACATGTAAATGCATTCTTTAATACCCCATCACACTAGGCCACAATCGCACTACAACTGAGAAAAAAATAAGGATCGTGGTGCAATCGGGGCCGTCGCAGTTAGGTCGTAGTAGGATGGTAGAAAGGTCTTCATGGTCGTGATGGTCGTGGAACAACTTTGAACATGCTAAAAAATCGAAGTGCAGTCGTGGTCAAATTTGGTCGTACAAAGGTCGCAGTAGAGTCGTGATAAGGTCGTGGAAAGGTCGTGCTAAGGTCTTCATGATCGCAGTAGCATCGTAGTGGGATCGTGGGATTCCAATTGAGAAGACTGAACTGCGATCACGGTACGATGCTTCTAAGATCTCAATACGATCATTCCCATTCTATACGATCTCATTACGACCATTCCGATTCTACTACGACTGTTCTGAGTTCCTGTCACGATCATATCACGATTGAACTACGTTATATAAGACCTAAGTACGAATTCATGCCGACTTTATCACGACTATGCCGCGATCATGCAATAATCGTACCATAATGAGGATAAAATATCGACTTGCAAAACACCGAAGCATATCTAAAGCTGTCACTATTGATCAATCGACTGTAAAACTTTGGATACGAAACAAAGAACTTTTTACAGGGTTCGTGATAAGCAATGTATCACCCTCACTAACCAAGCAGCCATCGTCCATAGTTTCCATGACCAAATAACCATCTGCCATAATTTAAGGAAACAGGACTTCTGGACTGCATAATTTTGATGCAATTTGGTTTGTGCTCATGGCATCATTGCCGTGATTTTGGATTTATGATTTTAGAATTTCCCCTTTCCTCGTTCTTGCTTCGGTATTCGTTTGCCGATGTAACCTTTAGGAACCTATAAGGCATAAAAGGGCATTTTAGATAAAGTTTGATTTATTATTTCATGTATTATTAGGAAAATGAAGAAGAATACAGTTCATCAGTAATTAGTACGAGTTTTCTTTCATCTCGAGAGGCAAATATTTTCACTGCCCGAATACGAAAAAAATATTAACAAAAGGTATTTTAGGCCACTCCTACTTTGCCATTAAGGGCATCAATGTAATAACAAAATACCGAAGTTACTGTGAATTGGTACTGTTGCTGTAAATGAGGAAATATACATCTACAAAAACGTTAAGATCGTACAGTTTTTTATTAATCAACAGTCAATTTCCCGATTTTAAAATTCGTTCTATAAAATGATTCAGTTATTACCGATAAATGATAGAAGTTATACTATAGGGAAACGGGACAGAGAAAGGGGAGGTTTGGGTACCCATAAAATTAATTTAACCCTACCGCTGGCTTTTGCTAGTGCCGGTACCAAGTCCGGCTGTCCCGAGTTCTTATCGTTGTTTACGTTTGTCTTTTGTTCTTTTATTGTGGTTTTTTTTCCTTGTGCAGTTCCTATTTACTTTGTGGCATGTGGCTATGTTTTTCAGCCATTGTAGGTGTTTCCTGTTATCTGTTTTATTCTATTTTTGTTTCTGAAACTTCCAATATTGTCTCCAATAGTAGACTCGCCCATAAGTGGGCTCGTACATTATTGTCGTCAATAGTTATCAGAAACAAAACTTCCATTATTATAGTATACAACGCGATCACCATGTGGATTGTTACTGTAAAATGCCTTTGAAATGACTCTCCCCTACCACGCCCTATTATAGGTTTTTAAGATTTGAGGTGAATGCTGTTGCAGTCAGCGAAATTTCAGGAAAATATAAAACCGTATTTATATCAACGGTGGTCAAGATTGTGATGACATCATCGTAGAATCGTAGTAAGATCTATAAAATTACTATTTAGGAAACTTCATATTGGAGATCACGTGATTAATTTAAAAACAATGGTATTTGGATATAAAATTACAGAAGAACAATATTTTGGATTAAATTTTATTTTGACTTTAGTATTATATACCATCCACAAGTCTCATTATGTTTCAGATAGAAAAACAAAACAAATTGATACCTTTTCTTTATTTAGAAATGGATTTATCAAAAGGAAATACGATTTTGATAACAGTACGTTAAATTCTGATTATTATTTGAAAAAAACATTACTTTTTCTGGAATATGAGTAATTTATAACAATAGAACTTTAAATATTCTTTTATATATATATTGATTTCATGATTCAGATTAATGCATAACATGTATACATTTATAGGGGAATGCTGTACCCTATAAATATTTGTTAACAGCAATTAGTGCAATAAACGTTTTATGTTAAAAAAAAAAGATCTATAAACGTCGTGATAGAATCGTGGCTTCGCCAGGATAGTATCGTAGTAAAGTCGTGATGCAGTCGGGATAGTCGTGGAAAGGTCACAGTAAGGCCTTAATGGTCGTAGTGAAGTCGTCGCTAAGTCGTCATGAGTTCGTAGTCGGTTCGTGGTATGATCGTAGTTTGGTCTTTGTTACATCGTAGAAATGTCAAAATTCTGCCAAATGTACCACGACCTCTCCACGACTTAAAAATCTTGCAGGTCGTAGTAAGGTCTTCATGATCGTGGCGCATTGTGACACAGGCATAAGAGGTTTGAAAGATTTACCAACTACAGTCTGTGTTTGACTCTAAATAGCTTCAAGAGTTAAAAAAGTTGAAATCTTTTTCAAATGCAAGGAATACATCGGCAAACGAATTCCGAATCAAGAACGAGGAAAGGGAGAATTCTAAAATCATAAATCCAAAATCATGGCAATTCACAGCAACACGAATTGAGACAGTATGACAAAAACAAAACAAAAAAACAAAAATGAACAAAAACGCAACAAAACTAAAGCACTAGCAGTGTGAACCCCTATAAAAACTGAGGTATCGTCATATGCTCGGGAAGGGTAAGCATGATCTGCTCCACGCATGTTGATCAAACATCAAAACATTTTGCTTGAAAAATGGGTCACATTGTTTTCAAATTTGAGACATAGTTTCTACAAAAATATAGTTGAAGATATCAATCAACCAACGCTTTAATTGTCGCCCTTCATCTTGAAGTGATCATTAGGCTTTCAACAATCAGCTCAAGTTAAGTTTAAAACGGCACCTAGTACTAGTTTGACGGGAATTTATTTGTGAAATACAACTTAGAATCTCAGAAAAAATTTACAGAGAAAGAAGTGATTAAAAATGTTCAGAGTTTCTGATCGACAATATATTTCTCCACTTTGGAGTTTTTGTTTTCCAACAGACTATCGCAATTCCAATGGGCAAAACTGTTCGCCTCTTTTAGCCGATCTGTTTCTTCACTCGTATGAGGCTGAAGTCATTGAAGGGCTACTTCCAAAATAAAGATAAAAAACAGGCTCAGTCCTTTTATTTCAGCTTCCGTTATATAGATGATATTTTATCACTAAACAACCCTTGCTTTGGTGATTTTCTTCATCTTATCTATCCAAAAGAGCTCGAAATTAAGGATACTACAGAAACTTCCACATCGGCCTCGTTCCTTGACTTCATCTGGAAATTGACAACAGAGTTACACTTCAAACTAGGCTATATGACAAACACGTTGACTTCACTTTTCCAATAGTCAACTTTCCTTTTCTTTGTAGCAACATTCCAAAATCACACACATATGGAGTTTACATCTCCCGATTCATTCGCTACTAAAGGGCCTGTGGTCGATACAGCGACTATTTTGATAGAGCTCGGTTGCTTACAAATTGGTTAATTAAGCAAGGTTATGTTGCCCATAATTTGAAGTAATCACTGAAGTTTTATGGTCGACGTCACGATCTTGTGGACCGCTATGGGATATCGGTTTCTCAGATGACAACATATTTCTCTCTCTTTGTCTCTAATGTTTGTTTTTCCTCTACCGGATTTGACTTTACTACCGGGGTTGTCATTTTCAACGCGGCGAGTATCTTATAAGAAGAGGGAGATGCTTACTGTACCGGTGCACCTGATCTCAACCATGGTTTTTTATTGGTAAGTGTTGTTCGTTTTTGTATATGTGTGTGTGTTTTCATTTTCTCTTCTGTGCCGTGCTGATGTTATGTCTTTTTTCCGACGTTGCCATTGTCCCTAGATTGTTCATTTAAGACTGGCTGTTTGGTTCTTACTTACGTCATTGATAGATGTTGACCAACGCTACATCAATGTATCTTTTGTCATGGACGCGGGATAGTCGACGAACATGAAAATAAGTGGCAAAGTGTCCTTGCTGCTTTAAGATGTTAACATTTTGTTTGCATTGAAATAAAAGTGACAGCAAAATTCCGAAGCGTAATCAGAGGGTGAGACAAGAGAAGGAAATTCATTTGACTAACGACAAATCCAAGAGGTGAACGGAAACTAAAGATGAAAGCCTTCAAATTAAGCAAAGGATTTAAAAAAGGTGATCTGTAATTTTCCATTGATAAAATGTTCATGACTTGCATGGAAAAGGAAATAGTTATGACACAGCCAGACAGAAAATAGGTTTAAAGCATGCTATCACGGAAGAACAAGGATACTAATTTCTGTTGACGTTACCACTTAACATCTTTATGACTATATCTTTCGAAGACGATTTTTCAAAATGTCCATATGTAATTTTGAAATTACATAACCTTTACAACTGAACGTCTCACGTACGTTACATATTTCAAGAACATGACATTTGTATAATGCAGCAATCTTTTATGTAAGGCACGGACAAATTGATTTTCAGGGGGAGGCTGGTATTTTTACCCGAGCCGGGAAATTTTTTTCGTCCGCTTTGCTGATCAGAAAACTTTTTTTGTCAAAAATCAGGACCACAGTATTTTTTTTGTTTTTAAATACCCCCTCCCCCTCCCCTCCCCCCAAAAAATCAAATACTCCGTGCCTAATAAAATATTTTGTAACTCTAAAATCTATTTTAATTGGACGACAAAAAATCAATATCATGTATTTTTCGTGATTGGAAGAAAGGACAGCTGTAGAATTACGAAGGAAAAATCAAATGATGGAATCCTGCCGCTGGCTTTTGCAAGTAACGGTATCAAGTCCGGTTCTAAATTCTATCGTTGCTAGACTTTTCCACTTGTCATCCATAAGTGTTTTTTTTTTTCTTTTTTTGTTTTGTTTTGTTTTGTTTTTTTTTAATTATCTTGTGAATAAAATCATAGGTACCGGTGTTTCCTGTCGTCGCAATTTTTGACATGGCAAAATAGAGAAAACTGAAGAGCGATGATAACAAATGATAAAATAAGCAACACACGACTCTAAAGCAATTACAATATGAACTAACATAAAAACAAGGTAGTTGATTCATTTACTATTTACTGCTCAAGGAATTAATAGGCAAATACTTTTATTCGCCACAACATAGAGATATAACTTATTCACCCCTGACAATTTCCCCCAGGGCAATTCCAATTAATATTATGATTTTTCCCTATAGAACTTTCATTGCCCCCAGTGCTTAACGTTTTTACTTAGAAAAATTTATTTTAAGTAATTATCATTAATTTAATATTTATAAGATCTTATTGATTTCAGGAAATAATTTAGTGTGTATTAAATGAATTCAATAGATTGGACAGAGTATGATTAACAGTACATATCTATCTATTATTTTTGTTATTTTTTTTTGGTAATAATTGTACTTAGAAAATACAAGAGTATAACCCACTCAGTAATAAATATAATGAATTTATCGGAGCACAATATTAAGAGATACTGAGTAAATGGAAGTATTTATATTGTCTCATGCGTATTTACTCCATATTTCTTAATATTTTCATTTTTAGTGTCTAATGCAGACATTTAAAAATAAAGATGTTATGCCTTAGAACAATTAACAAGAACCACTAAAAACAAAGATGTCTTAACCACTTACATATTTATACACATGTAATATGCCAAAATCGATTTCAAAATGTCACCAAAAAAGAAGCAAAAATAAAAGAAAATGCTTCAATACAGAATATTTTTAAAATTTATATTATATTTAGCCTTCCTATAATAAATAACTTTATCATATGTTTATTGAAAGGACAGTGAAAGGTTATCCCTTGATACAATGTAAAACAGTCGTTTTTTATATTCAGTTCAACAATCTTCAACCGGTGGATTTGATTTTTGTATCCAACTGCTTCTGGTTTATATCACACGCTTAATCTGTAACTGTCTTATCTGTCATTTTCGAACAAAGATTTTACGCTACACAAAACTGTTTTTTAATTATCATTTGAAATAAATATTTTACTTTATTTTTTACCATATTTGAAACATTATCCGAATGTTTTTGTCATTCATGTGAAATTACGCTTCACAAACAAAAGGCTGTCTTTAAATAAATAAACATTTTAGGGTTTGAACTCAAAACTTCGATTCCTGAAATTAAAGCTTTGAGATCGCGTTGAAATATGAGATCCATTTCTAGTCTGAGAAAGAAATATCATTATTTGCAATTTTTCATATCAGACTCATTATCAGCACATGGTCAAAATCATCCCTGTCGGCTCTCTGGCTGATATTCTGACCTTGGGCTGATGATTTGTCTGATATGAAAAATGGCATGTCATAATCTATAGTATTAATCATGGGGAGGAGGGTAATTGCTCATTCTAAATGTCCTTCTTGCAATTGCGATTACACAAATGAAATAAAAGGGAAAATAGGGAGCATCTACAATGTCTGAAAATTACAAATACATGCTTCAATCTGCAAGGGGACTACACAGATTAAACCATAAAAATGGAGGGGAAAATTGTATATGCTCATAATTGAATGAAATTTGACAGGAAGGTCAATAAGCATGTGTAGAAACGAATTTTGATGTTTAAAATATCAAAATGTTGACCGTTGCTATGGGAACAGAAAATGGCTGGAAAAATTTCACATTTCTCCTAATTGAAAAAAAAAATTATAAAGATCAATCGCAAAAAGTTTGGAACAAAAAAATAAGAGAAATATCAATAATTTTCAACTCCTTCATATAGTCAACATCATCCAGCATAAATGTTAGAAAATGGATAACAGGAAACACCTACAATGGCTGAAAATTATAATTACATGCAACAATTTGGAAGGGAACTACACAAGAAAAACACGTATACGACAAAAGACAAACGTAGACAACAATAGGAACTCGGGACAGCCGGACTTGGTACCGGCACTAGGAAAAGCCAGCGGTAGGGTTAAACCTCTAAATACAGCATATTAGGTCACAAAATGGTGGCCAGTTGGAAATACAAACTACTTTCGGTCCTGCATTCACTCCTTTATCTCTTTATAGGACTTCAGCGGGATCAGGTGTAGAACTATCATACAATTATCACATAATTCGAATTTGTTGATGACAACCTTTTTTGAATTTATGTTTAACAGAAGCCAAGAAAGTATCAACTTCCGGTTGGCATGTGCAGCTAACAACTTCCTTTTCAAGTGAAGACCGTATACAGTCACATGACTATAGTAGTTTGGTTTTGGTGCTACAAGTACAGCCGGTGACATCCCTGCCTGTTATAATAATAATATATGCAATGAAAAAAATCAAATTTTAAATGACACAATTTTTTTCATGGAATGAAATAAGGTCAGACAAGGACCAAATAAGGCCTAAAAATCCAAGTTAAGGGAGTTTGTGGTAATTTTTAAGCTACGAAGCGGAAAGATCGAAGTCTAATCTATGTTATCACACATTCAATAGTCAAAGCTTATACCGTTGATGGTCATTTTTTCCCTACCAACAACATGCATATAACAGTCTAGCCTGATTTAGTACATAACAAGTAAAAATCTTACAATTTTATTGGATAATCTGACGTCATTATATCCAACAGTTATTTGTTTGTCTTGACAGCGGGATACAATACTTGACGACGGGACTATACCTCACGTGACTTCCGGTGTACAATACTTTGTCTCTTTTTCATTTTGTTTTCTTTTGTGTTATGTACTAAATCAATTACGGACTTCTTCCTCGGGAACAATATTCCTTTAGTGTTGTCTGGTGCGAATAATGCCCTCGCCTGACGGCTCGTGCACCATACACACCAGACAACACTATAGGAAAACGGTTCCCTCTGGAGAAGTCCATAATAGATTAATATCGTTGTTGTCAATATCTATGAAGACAAAGGGGCAGGTACCTATTGCCATATATTATCTCGAGAAAAAGCCTGGTAAGAGGGTTTGAAAATTTCACTTAACAACCAACTACTTTAGTGCTGCAATATATCGAAAATCAATGAAATTTTAATGGTGATTTTTTTTCTTGGTATGGTGTCCTCATTCCTCATTAACCTTAAATCACTTATGCTTTTACAGCTATCTTTTATATATTTACATTTAAAAGTTTCTGCATGCATTCCTCATATTATGGACAGTTCTTGGTACTGGGATTTGGCTACCTATTTCGATACTATTGGAATACATCGGCAAACGAATACCGAAGCAAGAACCAGGAAAGTGGAAATTCTAAAATCATAAATCCAAAATCACGGCAATTCACAGCAACACGAATTGAGACAGTATGACAAAGACATAACAAAAAAACAAAAATGAACAAAAACGCCACAAACTAAAGCACTAGCAGTGGAAATGAGTTCGAATGCGAAATGGACTACTTTTGGATTATGGCTTTCCATATTATTTGATTTTAATGCTGCTGATGAGAGTTAACTCCTTGAAATACGTGTACAGCATAACGAAATCTGTTTTTCTATGCAACTTCGGTATTTTTTGAATTTTAGTGAAATAGATTAAAAAATACAGACAAAAGAAACATGTGGTATGGTATCCATTCGTACATGTATGACATTTTCATTGTAGTAGTTAAAATTTTTTCCGTTATATATATAACATGATGACAAGTTCTGAAAAAGTGTACAGGGTCTTACTCAACACCAAGGTGGTCCCTTTATCTAGGAAAAATCTTTGGTCAAATCAAGTTTCTTTTTACCAATTAATTCTCTGTGTATTCAGGCGATACATTCCTTATTTCCATTGATTTGTTTACGCCTTTACTTTTTGGGCCAATTAAGGGATTGTTTTATGGTGTGATGCTCCTCACTGTGTTGAAGATCGTACAGTGACCCCTATAGCATTTTTTGGGGGGTCGATATTCGATATTGACCTGCAGATGGGATATGGTCTCCTTGACATTTACCCATTTCCTTTCTTTTTCATATGAACTAGCAATGATTCTTGAAAACAAATCACATCTCATGGATACTGAGGTTCAATACAAAAAACTCTACTGCCTTTTATTCCCAAATTTTACACAAATCGTCTTGGTGAATTGTTAACGCCATATTAATGACAATTGTGTTAACTGGTTGTATATTTTGCTTGCTTTAAACAGCTTCAAAGAGAGAAAGTATTAATGATAAATCATGCCCCATGGAGATTTTTTCCCGAATCCCTGTTAATAAAAATGTTTAAGCTATATAAGCCATACTTGAATTTCACTGTATACTTTTGGTTTCTAACAATTTTCAAAAATAATTCCCACAAAATGTTTTATCAGAATTGGAATCTTAAGACAATGGTTATCAGCACTATGGCAAAATGAATGTAAATCGAATTGTCTATTCTATAATAGAATTTTATGTAACAGTAAATTTGCTTTTGATTAATTATATGCACTGTAGTAGTTTGTATACTGCGTTATTTTATCATCAGACAAAAGACTGTTGTCACTGACAAATGTGATACAACAATGACAGTGAAAAGTAGCATTGAGTAATGTGAAGCCTCCAATGAATTGCTAACGAGATTCCAGGTCTGTTTAACATTTCATTTGTATGCGATGAAATGCATAAAACATGAAATTCTCTTGAAAATCAAGATGTAACCATTACTTCTGCTGGATAAACTAGACAGTTGTACGCCTCCATATTACTTACTGCTGATATGTATCATGTTAACATTGTCAAATTTACAACCATTTTCAAATATTTCAGAAGATTACACCACCTTCACAGAAAAATATATCAGCACTAAGTCAATGCTTCAATAAATGTTCCAAATCCTGACCTGATCGACAAGGTCGACACTGTTATATGTTTCTCTTTGCATTGTTCATGATTTACACAATGTCTTTAGAATTTCTTTGATACTTGTTGACATTGTAAATTATTAAGCTACCTACGGTAAATTCAGCATACGGAGTAGATAACGCAAGAGAAATATACGGTTGACATTGATATATCAAGCTTTTCTCCAAACATGTGGAAATCAATAACTTGTTTCAACCTTTTCAAAAGAAATTTATTTTAAAAAAAACGTATGTTGCATCATATGCTTACCCTTCGGCAAAAATCATTTACAAATACACAATTCGATGTCAAACCTAAAAAAATAAGCAAAAAACAAAAACCAAAAAAATGTATTTTTGATATACCCTCCAGACTTTACATGACCCTAAAAGCTCCTGAAATTGCCTTTCAAATTAAACCAGTTTATGTAGTTTGATCAAAATAATAACTATTATCCAGTAAAAGTCCTTTCCGAAAATTTAATTTCCCACTTTATGATTGAAATTTTACGGATAAAATTGTGTGAAAGTGTAAGAATAGGATACATATCGGCATTCCCCGCGCAAGTAAGGGAAAGGAGAAATTTTAACTTTCTAATATTACTTTCATCAAATACAAACTAAACTTAACGGATGATAAACAAGTTATAAAGATTTTTACAGCAGACGTTTGGGAATCTATCCTGCTTTCCAGAATATAAAGCTTGAGACTCGTGTGCTACATGTACCACACACACACACAGCCCTGTGCTTCATAATCAAAAACAAGGGATGATGTTTATGTTTTACGATATTCCGCTGCCGAATTCCCAACAATATATACGTACAAAGAAGTGTTATTTATCCATGTTCAAGTTTCACAATCCATAGGGCAGGTTAAACTCTGACTCATGAATTCGTAAGTTGAAAATTCGGGTGCGTCGACAGCGTAAGCCATCTTTCGGTTGTATGTTAGAATGCTTACTCAAACATGCATGGGTAGGCTCCTTGGGCTAGTTGACATTTTAATAGCTAGCAATCTTTGACAAATCTTTCCAACTTACGTCTTGGACTTAGAGTCAGTAATATATCTGAAAGTTCCGTATGTGTATTGTACTATTATTAGGAACAGAATAGAGAAAGGGGAGGCTTGGGTACCCTAAAACCGGTTTAACCCTCCCACTAGCTTTTGCCAAATTCCTCTTCAATCCTTACTACTTAAAATCCCAAGTTTTTAGATTATGCCAGAAGATCTGAAATTAAATAAAGCTAACAATGACTCAAAATACTGTCCTTTTCTGGATCTAACCATCATTATTGATTCTGATAGAATAAAAACTAAACTATATGATAAAAGGGATGATTTTATTTCACTATTACCCATTTTCCTTTCCTTGACGGCGACATTCCTCTAGCTCCATCGTAAGGGGTGTATATTTCTCAACTAGAATGATTCGCACGCGTTTGTCCTACTCTTGACGATTTCAATGGACGTAACCAAACTTTTACAACAGGGTTACAGATTTCATAAGTTGTTGAATACATTTGTTACCTGTGACATTTGTATTGTATATATTATAGCAATGAAATCGATATGCATACGAAATCACACAGTCCAATTATTTTCACGTATTTCGGAATAACTTAATACATACAGACGTATGCAGCTGTTCTTTGGATGACTACAACAGAGATTATGGTATTCTCCAATACCGATGTCTCAGATAGCTTTAATTTTTCGTTTGACGACAAGACAATAGGTGTAAGTTACTTATTCACAAGATGCAAAGTGGAGCGAGCATATTGGAAATATAATTAATAGTGCAAGAAAACATTTAGGAGCGTTACGTAAACTGAAATTCAAAATGAATAGACAAAACTTAGAAAAGATGTATTTAGTATATATTCGGCCTATTTTAGAATATGGTTGTGAAGTTTGGGATAATTGTCAAAATTTTAATACTATAAAATTAGAACAAGTACAATTGGAAGCTGCCAGAATTGTTACTTGACTGCCGATATTTACAAAAACCGATATTATTTTTGAGGAAACGGGTTGGGAAACTTTAGAAAAACGGAGACAGAGGAGAAAACTTCAACTTTTTTATAATATAAAAATGGTTTAGCCCCACAATATTTAAATGAACTCGTCCCCCCTACCATTCAAAGTACAACAACTTACACATTAAGAAATGGAAATGATTTAATTGTTCCTTTTTGTAGACTGTCTTTAACGTTTACGTCATTTATACCATCAACTGTCCGAGATTGGAATAAACTCGATGATACAGTCCGCAATTTAGACAGTTTGTCGAAATTTAAAAGGGCCCTCCTTGAGAATAGTCCTAACAATCTTATACCAAAATATTATATGTTTGGTTCGAGAAAATTAAATATTATATTAACTCAAATTCGTTGCTCAGCTTCTTTCCTAAACTCTGACTTATTTAGAGTAAATATTGTCCAAAGCGCTTCTTGCAGATGTGGAGCTATTCAGGAGAACGCTGAACACTATTTTTTTGAATGCAATCAATATACCGAAATTAGAAATATTATGATTCAAAATTTACATCAATTATTAGTTCCAATTAATCTTGACCTTCTGATTATAGGTAATTCGAAGTTAACTTATGACCAAAATTGTACAATTTTTAAAGAAGTCCATAAATTTATAAAGGCGTCCAAACGATTCATCATCAGCTAGTGAATAAAACCATCAGTACAGATCTTTTCCCATGTAAATTTGTTGTCGTACCCACCAACCACAAACGTATCTGTATTTGGTTGTGAATTAAGTTAATGATTTACATTCTATATAATCTTTATTGTGCATGCTCTTTATATTATATTTCGTTATTGTTATTTATTGTTAACAAAGGAGAAGACTTCATAAGTTGGTAAAACTTGTGTCTCATCCTTTTTGTCTCTTTATTTTGAGCAAATAAAATAATTATAAACTACAAAGTTTTGCCACGTGTAGATTTTCGGGACTTTCGAGTTTCAGCTCCATCTCAGCTTTGATTCAATATATGGATTGACCTACTGTCACTATATTTTGAATTTTCTCGTTATTTGGAACTGAAAATCTATATCAAGTGGAAACCTAGACTGATTGATTGATTGATTGAATATTGTTTAACGTCTACTGAGCAATATTTCAGCTATATCAAGACGAGAACAAGTTTGTTAATAAATAATTACTTTGGGGTATGAAAAGGGTCATGGGACGGGAAATTCTGACTGCCACTGGAAAAGTAGGGTGAAATCGAAAGGGGCGGGGAATTTAGACTTGTAGCCGATCACCTACAGACCACTCAAAAAAGAGCTTGCTACATGGGTTCTTAAATGTGCAGGAATAGTTGCATTTCGTCCAACACGTGAACCTGAGTTAACATCCCATCCGAAAGATGGGTTTTGTATTTATTCAGTCCGCACAACCACTGACTGGGTCCTATTTCTATATCCCGTGGTTCCCTCGGGGTCAGCTCCGTTTAGGAGGGGTCATACTCCGCAAGCCGGAGATACTAGGTAATATTTCTATACCCCGGGGTTCCCTCGGGGGTGAATACATTTAAGAAGTTTTATAATAGATATGAACATT